>KZ452020.1:171575-191274 GCA_002786265.1 Apostasia shenzhenica
AATAAAGGCAAAATAAGCTCATCTATTCATATTCAATAGAATTTTTATGGAAGGACCTAACTAATAAAAAGTCAAATCTTAGGGACTCAGATGCTAATTTTTTAAGGTCATTGACCCATTTGATATTACCTCCTAACTTAGAGACTTGTATAATATTTATCCTACTTTTTAAATTGGTAATAATTTCATTTCACTCAAATTTGCAATCTTGTAAGAGAAAATTTAACCAAAGATGTTGAACATTGAGGACTGTTTCATCCCTACAGCTTCTAGCTATGAAATAATTCTTTCGAATTAGGAGATATCAAAGTGCAAGCATATTACAATTTACATCATGTTTCAAAGGAAAATTGATTTGAAGAGAACAGTTTTATTATTTAACAGAGACAAATGTATTGCAATACAAACAAGAGAGAATCTTGATACCTGATTTATTACAAAACCTTTGATCATGGAAAGAAAATCTTCATGCCTTTCCTTGTCTAGTCTATCAAGTTCACTCCGATTATTCTCCTGCAATTAATGACAGTTGCTTTTAGTTGAAACGATGTCTATATCTATGAAGATCCTCCACAATTTATTGTTAAGACTATGTTCAAAGAAATCTTCTCTGTCCGCAAAATATTGAATTAATTCACAACAATCACCGTTTGAAACTAAAATAATGAAAATTAACACAGTCTGATCAAAGTAAAACTAATAAAAATCGTGAAAACGGGCTAAAATGAGGATAATTAAACTGGAAGGTTCTTTTCCTTAAGATCACCTACAGCTATAGCCTTGAGTTTATTACATCAGGCACCATTAATCAGCATTGGCTCATTTATTTTGCGATTCCATATTGCTTCAAATCAGCATGAATTTTTTATTATATGTTCAGAATATAACCTTACCACCAGTTATAAATAATAATATCTTGCAAGGAACTAAACTAGCATCAAAGAAAAACTAACAAGAAGAAGAATTCTCTCCCTTTCTCGAAACTAGACAATGGTGACTTGAAATTTCTAAAGTTCGAGGCTTTCAACAGAAGATAATAACCTTAATCCGCTCATATTCTTTAAACAGGCAATACTTTTAGCATCTTCAGTAATTCTGATTGTTTCTTTCAACTCCTCCAATTTACGGATCCTGGTCTCTGTCGCCACCAAATATTTTTGATGATGCAGCTTCAACTTTCTCTTCCCTTGCATGCAAAGATGACCAAGTCTGCTAAAATTGTTTTGCAGAGTCACCAAGTGCATTTGCATCGATCAGAAAATGCTTGACGAACAGCTAACATCAAGCCATAATATTCATGCATGTTTATCCTGCAATTCATGAAAATGAGTTAAAAAACTTGGTGAAAGGATCAGCAAGCTTTATTGATTCATTATCCATACCAGATGTTTTCACCGTAAGTGTATTTGATTCTCTATACATTCTGCTTGCTTTAACGCGAGCAGTAGCTACTTGTTTTGAAATCCAGCAACTCGCATCCTCTGAGAATCATAAACAGCCCTCTTTCCGTTTTCAAACTTTTCCAAAGTTTTAAAAGAATGCCTATGATTTATAGTCACTCAATATTCCGACGAATCTTTAGAGTGTTTTTCCGGACATTATTTTCTGCTGCGGTGAGCTTTAATATTGTATAAAATAAAAAATGCACATCCCTAGTATCATATCTCTTAATGTATGGGTAATAATTAGTTTAAGAAAACAAACTACTCAATATAATTACATGAAATGATTTGGAAATAATAATATATGTTCATAAACGAGAACAATAGTACATGGAGGACCACTCAGGGAAATGGATATATTACAACGTGTTATAATAACACCATCATAAAATTGTAATATGCTTGCACTTTGATATCTCCTAATTCGAAAGAATTATTTCATAGCTAGAAGCTGTAGGGATGAAACAGTCCTCAATGTTCAACATCTTTGGTTAAATTTTCTCTTACAAGATTGCAAATTTGAGTGAAATGAAATTATTACCAATTTAAAAAGTAGGGTAAATATTATACAAGTCTCTAAGTTAGGAGGTAATATCAAATGGGTCAATGACCTTAAAAAATTAGCATCTGAGTCCCTAAGATTTGACTTTTTTATTAGTTAGGTCCTTCCATAAAAATTCTATTGAATATGAATAGATGAGCTTATTTTGCCTTTATTCTGCTGCTCTCTTATCCCTATGTCACATCGATAAAATATTCAGAGAGAGAATAGTATTTTAGTAATTGAGTAAAGGAAAAGAACTTATGCAGTGACTTTTTATCGGGAAAAATTGACAGGGATCGTTAAAAATAATCAGTCTGAAATCTTTAAGTTGTTCGTAAGGACCATTTTGAAAACACTAATGAGATTTTTTGGACCTAGACGTTAGTGTATACTTTTTTGTAAATAATATTTCTTTGTTGATAAGACTAGAGAAGGTGTCAAGGTGAAACTTGAGTTATGGAGAAATGCATTAGAATTTAAAAGTTTTCGTCTTAACAGATAAAAAATTAAATATGTAGATGTAAATTTAATTAAGATAGAAGCACTTGTAGTTGAGAGATGATAGTTGATAATCTAATTATTAGGAAAAGCAAGCAGTTTAGATATCTTGGACTAATCATACAGAATAAAAATAAGTGTCGCAACATTGAGAATGGTAAAGTAAATTGGTGGGAATACGGGAAAGGATAAGATGAGAAACGAATATATGCGCTAGAAGGTTGGAGTGGCCTCGATTTAGCATAAGTTCAAAGACAGTCAGCATAGATAGTATAAACATACAAATCATAAGCCGATAGGATCTGGTAAGAAAAGTTGAATTATTGGATCTTGCCTATATAAAAAGAGGAAGGCCAAAAAGGATATGACAGAAAATTATAAGAAATGATCTTACATATTTGGAGCTAAATGAGAATTTGTTATTTGATAGAGTGCAATTAAAACAAATGAGTTATGTAGCCGACCCCATCTATTGGGATAAATGTTTGTTTTGTTGTTGTTTGTTGTTGCATGTTAGTTTTTAAAAACTATAGACTTATTTGATATTACTCTTTAACCTTAGAGATTTATTTGATATTTTTTAAATAATCTATATTTAATCATTTCATTAATTGAAATCTAGTGTTATGATCCCCCTAGACTAATATGTTGTGAGCGAGCTCTATCTTTATTCTTTTGTGGTAGTTATCATATAGAAATCTTTTTTTTTATTCCTATGTCCTCCTAAGTTTCAAGACTTGTGTAGTTCTTTTACAGTATTTGCTCTTGTACTAGGACATGTAATAATTGACATGTTTCCTTATACATGAAATGATCCTTTTTTTTAACTCAAAAGTTATTTTCTTAGGGTCATTTGTGTAATTTAGAAATTATTATGGTATGGTACCTATTTAATTGATCTCGTGGAAGGTATAATTGATTCGAATTATGTAAATGCTATACGTAAATGGCAGTTATTTCTATAATTTCATGGATAGTATGAAGGTCGTGAAACAATTGATGGCTTTTTTTTTATCCATGCATGGTACTTGCCTGTCCCACATCTATGAAGTACTAATATTTCACAAAATCTAACTTATCCGTTTCGTACCTGTATCAAATACCGATGCTCTCCAATACTCCAAGAATACATATTTGGTATGTCATGTGCTTTTTTGAAAAAAAATAAATTTGATATTTATTCGATACTTCTTAATACTTCTAATTAAAGAAAAAATATGTTGTACTAATTTATCCAACTTACAATAGAAAAGAAAAAAGCTATTTATACATAAAAAATGACCCATGCTTAGACTCGACTGTCCATGATGGAAGAGCAGCATATTGGGTTTACGAAATTGCAAGAGTAGAAAGCTTCACGCATACTAGAGCTTCGGTAGTAGAAAAAGACCTAGGATCTACACACTGCTTGTTTTACTTCATCCAACTCTTTCTTGCACTCTCGCAGATACTAGTGATACTGCTATTTTTTCTTCCTCAATCAATACGTTCTCACGGATGCCATGCATATCATTGCCTGTTAAACTTCTCTACTTTAGCCGAATCTATATTATGGAAAGGATGGTACTTTGGCCTTTATTTTTTAAAAGTTAATTATTCAATGAGTTAGAGACTTCAAAAGAGACAGTCATGCCCCTAGTTCAATTAGATTTGTATATTCGGGTTCATGTTACAGAACTTGTACCATTTATTAGTTGTATCTCGTTTGCATCGAGTCATTTGATTTAGGTTGGATTTTGGATGAAATTGAATCTAACTTATTGATATGTATTGAAAATTTTATGTCACCTATTCTATAACCGGTTAGAAAAGCTTTAGAATAATCTAGATTTAAATTTTCAGAATCTCAATAGCTGAAATGACACCTGATTGTTTGAGTAAAAGATAATTTTTTGTTTCCTAATCCATTCTGGAAACATGGTATGTCTAGGTTTTACATATAGGCTTACATCTCCTGATTAATTTACATTGTTCTGTAAGATACCAATGCTGGTGTTGGCCTAAAAAAATTGCAAAGTCAGGGTCAGCCATTTCGATGTTCAATTGAAGCCTAATTGGAGACCGTTAGGTTCAAATCAATCAAACCAAATAGATGAATTCACATACCTAGCCTAAAGGCAAAGTTCAGAATTATGCAAAATTCAAGATGATTAAAATCGGTTTAATTTGATCTACGATTTGATCATGAAGGGCAAAGTAATTGACTAAGTTGATGAATTCCAAATGACCGTTTAAGTAAAATTTGGGCACCTGATTGAGGAGCCAATTAAGCTTAGGTGTAGACATTATTATTGGTAGCTGAGACCATCTGATCTAGCTCTACAGAAACCATAAAATATTTCTAATTTGTAGTTGATTTGGTCACTGACATGGTCAAATAACCCATTAATTACCCATTGAGTCTAAGGAGCTCATTTCAGTAAATTTGAACAGCCAAATTGGGTCAAATCAAATTAACTTCTATCTAGACTCACTTGATGTTCAATTTGGATCATAAACATGTTCAGTTAAAGCCCACCCTGGTCACACGTGTGCACCTATGCACACTTGCATTATTGGTAGCATACAGTAGTCGCAGGCAGCAATCGGGAGACGTTCGAATCTCCTGCTACGAAGAACAATCTCCAAATTTAACCACATTGATGCAGTCATCTCAGTCTGAGCAATTCATATAGTCGTCCAATATGATATCATTGTAGCAATGAGTGATCACTGATCAGATTATCTACAGTTTATCCCTCATTAACACGGTGAAACATGTTTAGTAACTATAGGCTCTTAACATTTTAAATATCCAAATCCGCAGATAATTTTATCGCTGACTATTGCTTTACGATGGCAATAAATAGCCTTTCATCGGAGCTTGCTAGGGAGCAAGCGAGGCAGAAGTCTTCCATAGTGCTTTCTCACCGTGATCCAAACATTAGCCTCATGGATCTCAACGGTTTTTGTTAGTTGCTTCGGCAATCATCAGTAGGACGACATCCGAGCCGCAACCTCATGACCTGAAGTTCCTTTTGGCTTTTCCTTGAGCCACTATAGAGCAGTTCAAGTGACCTCTAACTACAATATAGGCACTGTCCAACTTTAGGGCATCAATGATTTATCAAAAAGTTCCGTTCTCCCAAATGTCGCATTTTTAGTTAAGTTTTTGCTTGTTTAACTAAAAGTTCTATTCTCCTAAAAGGAAACATGTAATTAACATATGGGTCTACGCCATTAGGAAATCGTAGTACCCCAAAACCCTGGAAATTCTAAAATTATTTATAAAGCGAAAATTATAAATTAATGTCTTCTGGGGTATTTCTTCAATTAAATTAGATATATCTAGTGCCCTTAATGGGTCTCTGCTCTCTAGATCCTGTGTATAGCTAGGCAGTGCTATGGCAAAATATCTATAAGATTAGTATGGTTGAGATGTAAACTTTTGTGGTCAGTTAGTGGTTATACTAGAGTGGATTGCATTATAAATGATTATATTGGAGAAAGATTAAGGATAAAATGATGGAAAGATGCCTATGGTGGTGTAGCCATATCCATCATCGATCATTGAACGCCATATGAGGGGATTGTGGGAAAGATAATAAAAAGTGAACTTGAATTACTTGTGCTCATAGGGAGCGGTGGCTATAGAGTTGAACTGATAAGAAAGTTGACGCACCTAAGTATTTATTATTGTCATTGTATTGTGGTTGTTTGTGAGATAATTTTTTCATAAAGTTTGTGGATTTGAAAAGATTCTGTTTATGACAAAGTGTATGATTGATATTAGTATAGAATGACTTGTGAGACAAGAGAATCTTTTGAGAGTGGAGGAAGAACACTCTTATCTTTATTTTTAAAATTGGTACAAAATTATGGCAGCATAGATGGTTGAAGCTCATGAATCATAATTGATTTTTCAGGGGAGGTTATTGAACAATGGAAGCTACTAGGAAACTAACTTGGTTTTGTGCTTGGGATCCAACAAAAGTCTTTCATATTAATTTATTGATCTTTGAGAAGACATGATAAGGTTTCGACGGAGCATCTTAGAAGCAAAGAGATTCAAATTCGGTGTAAGTATGAAAATGTGAATGCATTGTACCATCAACGAGGGGCTATTGTTGGAATATTAACTGGGATAATAGATAGTCTCATTACGTTGGAATTTGAACTACCTAGGGTCTAATTCATTGGAATGAGATTTAAGGCACCATGATTTTGATGGAATGTGATAGTTGTATGTGATAGGTATCTCTATCTATCAAGTTGATGAAAATAATTATAAAGCTGCTATTTATATTATATGAGATTTATTTCGCTGAGAAGTGGATGCTCTTATTGATGAATTATCTGTTGGGTTTTCTTTTAATCAAGTGAGTGTTGCTTATCTTTTTGTCATCAATTATTAGCATCATTTATTCTGTTTAATCTCTAAAATCAGAATCTGATCACCATATCAATTTGTTTATTATGATCTGATCCTGCATGATGATATTACTGGCAGACTGGATATGCTGAGAAGTTAGCCGGCATATGGAGTCAAGTTGCTGGAGAAACAAGCAGATATGCAAGCCGGAGAAAATAAGCGAAGATTCAACTGTAAGTCGGCGACTTTTTTCAGCCCTTCTGTCCATACATCCATGTATAATGATTTTATGAGATTCAGTGACTACAATAAAATTAGTTATCTGGCGTTGAATTCTGAAGAGTTATGCTGACCATTTTTAAAGCTGGATCCATGGCAGTTTAAGGAGATCATTTTGAAGAAATTTTGGGTTTGTCTAGAGATACGTGTAAGAAAATAAAGTTAATTTTATTAAAAATTATGTAGTATGTGAAATAAAATTGATTGGTCTGTTGAAAATGATATAAAATATGAAATAAAGTGATTTTTTTTATATTAAATTTAATATAGGATATGATATAAATTAATTTATTATTATTGGCATAATAAAAATGGTGTAGTGACTAATAGATTTGTATTATTCTCTATTATATTCAAGCAAGGTGGTTTTTATTTAATCCTTCATTGGATTGATGTGGTTTAGTTTGGTTCGATATTATCTTGGTGTTGTATAATCTAAATGTCATGATATTTAAATGTCATCTTTTAACTAATAATTTTATAATCAAATAGAAGATTATTTATAGATATTATTAAATTAAATAATTATTTTTTCTAGATAATATAACGAAACATCAAGATAACGTTGAACAAAACACTCCTTTAGTATTAAGGTAGTTGTTATAACCTGAAAAGTACTTCCAGTTGAAGTGAAGAAGGATGTATATTCGTCTAAATATTTTCCCAGACTAATCAGGTATTGCCTTTTTCTTTCGAGCATATATAACTGCTTGCTTTTATACCACCAGAAAAAAAGTATTTTTAAAGGTTTTATTGGTTATCAAATGTTGGAATAATTTATCATATTGATTTCATATTAGTTTTAGGCTCAGCACATTATTAAAGTGCTATGAATCTAAAATTTTATTGAAAATGTTAACGGCCATAATTTATCAAAATGCTTGCTTTATAATTGAGATTTAACTCTAAATTTTGAGTGGAAATTATAAACTTCAACCCTGCCACATAAAGGCTAGACCTGATCTCAAAAAGTACATGGCCCTATTTGGCAATGTGCTAAAAATCATGACTAAAATTACCCATGGCCAAAATCTTAAATTTATTTTAAAAAAGCTTAAAAAATTATTTTATATTTCATCTCACACAAATTCCAACATTAAACAATCACTTTATTTCAAATCCAACACAATTCTCAATAAATCAATCAACTTTATTTCACATCATACATAATTTTTAATATAATCAACTTACTTTATTTCACATCATACACATTTTTAAAAAATAATTAAAAATTCTAACTACATCTTTTTTTTTCCTATTACCAAACAGAGCCAAAAGTCATTTTATTCAGATGTAGAATTATCCTCCATCAAATTTTTTTTAAGATTAACCAATTTTAATCTCACAGAAGAAACTTTTTAAACTTTTAAAGCTGAAAGTTATGCAAAAAAGGTGAGCTTACACGTTACGACAAACCAAACAGAACCACTTTAATCAGATATTGGATTACATTACTGTAACAACCCTTATGAATAGGTGAATAGAATAAATTTAAAAAATGTTAAACTTAATTAATATAAATACATTTTAGATCAACATATCACCGTTTTATAAATATTGAATTTTTAATATATAATACCATACCATACCATACTGGCTGCATAATGTGAAATGTCTCGACGAATAATGGATAGCGGTTCACAATTAAACCCAAATTCACATCACACAGCAACGAATAAACAAATTTAATAACCATGACCAAAAAAATATACATAAAAGAAAAACCTGAGAATCATACATATATAAACTAAATGTTAACCTTTTACATATTAAATATTAAGATAATAAATGAGTTATTAAGTTAGATTGCTATTTTATGAGGATTCATAAATTTGAATTCTTAATTAAATCTAACGTGGGTTCGTTGTGGTGGAGGAATTGGATTAAAAAAAAAAAATTCCTCCATCTGAGTAGACTTTTCTTAAATATTCTCTTTGATGGATCAGAATTGTGCCTAAACTCCAAACCAAACAATTTAGTTTTAACCATGTAAAAATCTTCAACATTATTGTTTCATAGAAAATCAAAGTTAAACTTCTCTTGGCCTCTAGGCTTACTCCAGATGATTAGAAGAATAAAAATAAAAAGTTTTTGTGAGTCCGAAGAATCTCAATAGTAATTCTATGAATAATTCTTTGTTGTTCCTTTTCTTGTATCTCTGAATCTAGAAGTACTCACAGAAGCCCAAGAAACCTCCTAACCCCATATGTATGTAACATAGTTACAATAGTAATGTTAAAACTCAATTGAACATGAAAAGCGACCTTGATTTAGATCTGGCTTCGGCCTATTTTAATCTTAGAGTTTTGACGAATTACGCATAAGCGTATTTCTAGAAGCTTTTATTTTCGTGCAACCATGTCATCTCATTTTCAAGAGAGAAGATCGCCAAGATCTCGTAATCTGCTATCGAACCTATTCCAATTTCGATGACCCGTTGATCAGTAATCTCTCGATGATTTTGCTATTTTTTACTATTGAATTCCAGTAATAATGTTTCATATGCATTTTGATTAGTTATTGATGAATAACAAATTTTTTCTTAGTCTTTCTAATAAATCTAAATGGGGAGATCTACACACATGTAAATAGAATCAAAAAAGAAAAAAAGGCCAAACTTTTTTTTCAAGTATTTACTAGAAGGGAATACCTTAGCGAGGCAATCATAATTGTTTCAGTAGATATGCTCTTTTTTTCATTATTTAGTTTAAATTTTCACTTGGGAGTTTATGGATGAAAATATGATCTCTATGGACCCTATTAAATTTCATTCTGAGAAAGAACATTATAGGGATCACATTGATTTTTATAAAAGTAGGCAAGACAAACATTCAAAAGGTTTATCACGATCAACATGAAAAAAGATCTCTAAAGTATATAATATTTTTTACACAAATCATTAAATTCCTGTTTCATGCGAAAAGCATGAAAATCTGATGAACTATAACCTCTATTTAACAAAGGTCCATGAATCTAAAATGAGACTTCACTTGGTAGAGAGACCCAAATGAAAAAAATTGCATATCTCATGTTTAGGCTTTATTTTATATATATATATATATATATACACACACACACACACACACATATATATATATAGAGAGAGAGAATGAAAAATACTATATGGTTTCAATAACTGACTCATAAATCCATTATGATTAAGATTTTAATACACTGAATTACCTAGTAGATTAATAATTAATTCACTGAATAATCCAAGCATAAAGCCTTAAAGCATGATGGATCAATTCATGAGTAAGTTATTGAAAATGTATAGCAAGGTTCATATAGAATCTCTAATATTAAACATCTATTTCATAAGGGTTCATTGATTTAAATCTTTTCTAACGTGGGTTGAACTTTTATTTCATAGGTTGAGAAGTATAGAAGAGATTTCATTTAATAGAGGAATCCGAATGAAATATATAATATTTTTCACATAAATCCCTGAGATTAAACCGCCATTTTATGCGAGTTTACAAATCTACTCAAGACTTCACTTAATGATATGTGAAAAAACAGAGCAAGTATAAATTTTGTTAAACCCAATCTAAACCTGTTCAGTTGCCATTCCTATGTAAATAGCTAATTTTTTGTAGTATGTATGTGAAAAAAGAAACCCACCCACAAAAAAACATATTCAGAAGTGCATCATACCAGTTTAAGTTTCCTTCAACATTTAGGGCACATCAAAATCAATACAAAGTTCAAACTGTTGTTCTATCGAAAAGAAAAAAAGAGAAAAGTTTCAAACTGTGGTACACCAATGAAGAATGCAGGGCCAGCTAAGGTTTCACAACAACATATGAAAAGTCTTCCCATAGAGGTTGGGCTAAATTTTCATTTCCTTTGCTTGAGCCACCTATGCTCATTTTTATCTATACCAACGCTCTCTGCTATGGTGCTTCAACTTCGTATCATATCTCAAATCAATTTTGAATATATTTTCTATTTAATAGAATGAGTTAAGGAAGCAATTGGTTCGATATTATCTGAATATTCGTATTATTTAGATGTCAATATTATCTCTAAATTATTATCTATTTGATTCAATGTCATTATAGTAAAAGAAAATAAAAAATCAATCCAATCTCACTATCCCTTTATTATAATTAGGGCAACATGCGGAAGTCAAATAATTGAGTGACATCTAGAAGTTGATTATAATAATAATCATATAACTTTTTATAAGATTATCTAAATATATCAACAAACTAAAAAATCAATTTCTCCAAATAACATCACAATAACAATGAATTAAATGCCCCCATCTCATCACATTTATGTATAGAAATCTTTATAGAACGTTGATGTATATGGCCAAATCATCTCAAATACTGCTTCCTATTCTTATCATCTATAGCTACCTAATACAATCATTTTTAGTTCGGTCCACACTATTGTACCACTCATTCACCTAAACATCTACTTCTCATAATGTTCATATAGCATATTTCTATCACACATAACACTTCTAGCACTCCATTTTAAGCATCCTTCTTCTTACAATAGTTAATGACACCAAAATGAAAAGAACAGAAACAGACCAATTGACCAGGTACCAAACTTGATTCAAACATCATCATTTAAATGAAGGAATAAAACAGCACACCATATCAGATTTCAATAGAAACAAAATAAAACGAATTAAGGAGGGATAGTTTCACAATGAACAGAAAGACTAAAAGGCTTGCAGGAGTTGTTTAATAGGACATCGTAAGAGAAGAAAGGACCCCTACTTTATTTTCTTAAAGTAGAAAAACCCTTTCTTCAGCCTAAGAAATTTTCTACAGTTTAACATGTTCAGACCGCAAATCAAATAATTAGGTATCCATATTCTCAATCCTATAAATAAGATAGTAAGAGGAGACAAAGACAATATTGACATAAAGACATAAACACATCTGATCAAATATTTGCTAACGTTCATAACAATTAAGCATTCCAAAAGATTCAAGAATTAATCGACCCTTACACCTTTTTTCTCAATATTAATAGCACAGCAGTAGATCACCCAAAACGTATCCTGATCCTAGCAAAGCACGAATAACTTGAAAGAAAGTGTCATCCTACCAACCTCATTGAGGGGAATGGAAAATGCCAAATCCGCATCACACACGACCGGAGCCGGCCACCGGAATGCCCGAAGAGGCAGATCCTCCGAGGAATGACAATAATCCCGTAGCCACACCTCCCTGATCCTGATCATCAAGGAACAGATCCTCCGGCACGCGGAATGTACCATGCGCGGCGACCATCGCCGCGCCGACGAGCACCGCGGATATAATGAGAGATCCGACGGATGTGAGGAAGACAACAAAGATCGTGATGACAGAAAGACCAGCAAGGGTTTCACGGTCCGATAAGGTCCGGCCACAGAGGACAAGCGGGGGATCAGCGGGACGTAAGAGGTAAAGGAAGCACCAGGAAGCGAGCAAGCCTAGCAGGACAAGGAGAGAAACGGGGTTGGTGATCAGAGAGACGGCAAGGACGGCGGCGATGACCGAGATGTAATTGACGCGGAAGTAGGCGAAATTCTTGCGGAGGCGGGAGGTGGCCTCAGAGAGCGATTCCGGGCGGGAGAATGCAGATCGATCGATAAGCTCCGACCAGTGGCGCCTGTCGGACAGGGAGCGGCTGATGGATTCTTGGAGACGGGAAAGGAAGAGGCGGAAGGCCGGTGTAGCGATCGGAGCCGGCGATTGAGATGCGCCGCCGGTCGAGACGGAGGTGGCGACGCCGGCGACCGGCTGGGAGTTCGAGATCGGAAGAATCGGAGGGGAAGCGGCCGATGCCATTACAAGGAGAACGGGATCGTCGTCGCGATATCGAGAAGAAAGGGGCGCATCTCGTCAAATCTTTTTTTTTCCACATTATATAAAAACAGCTGGTAAACGGTAGGGCGCACCAGACGATCGGACTCCTTTTTTTGACTCGATGACGTTGGCCGAATTGTATGACTGAAGGAACCTTGGTTTGCCACGTCACCGATTCCGTCATTAGGTGCGTGCTGTTTGCTTTGCCTCCCTGGGCTAGCGACCGAAGAAAGTTGCTGGAAGTTGGAGATCTTGCATCGGTGGTGGGCTTGTAATTTTTAAACAACTTCTCAAAATAAAAAAAAAGAAGAAAAGAAAAATGGGCTTAGTTTACTATTTTGGCCCAATGGGCTAGCCAAAGCCTGATAGGTTTTAAATGGGCCTGATGGGCCTGGTTTACTATTTTGACTCATAAGTCGGGCTAAACCCGGCCCAAATTCGATTTGACTTAGTCAAAACCCAGCTAAGCCTGATCCATGTCAAATCCGGCCCAACCCGCCCATATTATTTTTGTGATAATTTTGAACTTTTTTTAATTTATTTATGTGTTTACGGTGTAATTAATAATAAATTTACATTATGGTTTATATTTTTAAGATATATTAATTTATTGTTGTTATTATTACGTGAGTCTTATATAATTTGATTGATGATTTATATTATTTTGTAAAATTAAAAATAATAGTTTAAATTTTTACTATTAAATATTCTAATATATTAATTTAACATCTTTTAGATATTATTATTCACTAACTTGTTTAACTATTTTAAATTAACGTCTTAGGTAAGACTTAGTCAAAACCCAGTTAAGCCCGACCCATGCCAAACCCGACTCGCCCATTGCCCAGGTCTAGGTAAGATGTCATAGAACTTTAGTAATTATAAACTTAAATAAAATTATACTAATATGTAATTATGAAAGGCGTAGATTGCAATATAGCATGCCGAAATGTTCAAAACTTAAATTTATATTTGGATATAAATTGCGGGCGTTTTGGGCCCGTGGGTAGGCCGCACATTGAGAGGGTTTAATAATAAAAATAGACGCGTAAATCAGGCCAAGCGCGGCCTGAGCTTGCTTTGACTTAGTCAAAGCTCAGTTAAGCTCGGCGCATGCCAAACCCGGCTCGCCCATTGGCAAGATATACTTACAACATTCATAATTTTAAAAATAATTGAAAGAATAATTTTGACAAGTTTTATACTTCTTTTGAATTGTGATCTATCAATTACTAATTTCATGATTTAACTTTGAACCAATCCTTCAAGTAAATAAACATAAATATATAAAAAGGCTGCTAATAGATTAGTTCAAAATTCTCTAAGCTTGACCTCGTTTGACCTCGTTTGGTTGGAGGAAATATTAAAATTTAAAGTATTTCACGTTTTCACACTTTTTAATATTAAAATATTTTTTTTTTCATTAAACTTAAAAAATAAAATATTTTTTTTCTCTTATCTATAAAAAAAACTCGAACCAAACGCGGCTGTGAACATCATGTGTTGGAAAAATTCATATTCTTCTTAGAGATTGGCGCCTCAGAGGGATTCTCACCTATTCACCGTATACAAGAAAAAAAATCTTATATAATAAAATAAGTGGATGTCTTTCAGGTGTCAATATCTCTCACCAAGATGCCAGTATGCATTCAATAAAAGATGTTTCTAGAGTCTTGCTTCTTTTCAAGATAGTAGAGTAATACCACATAGGCAGGAATAATGTAGATAGAATATTTTTAATTTTATGGACATGTGAAATAGGAAATCCACCTCAAAGGCCATATGTAATAACAATCATATTATAAATATATGGTTCAGGGTTTACTTGACCCATCTAATGGAATAAAAACTTTTTATTGTTATTATTGTATATACACACATGTTTGTATAACAAATGATCAATTGATAGAAAAGAGTCAAAAAATACATAAAAAATGCTATGAATACGACAATTGTGTTCATCTCCACAACAGCCGACACGATGTTTGACCAACTCCAACTGTCGCTATCAGAGTGCCTTATTAGCATAGTCTCCGATGCCTACGCATCACAACAATCAAGATGTCGCATGTTCCAATCACCACAGGTTCCCATGAAATGCGAAAGATCAAGTCACTGCGTGCTTCACCCACTACATCCAGCTTCCCTGGTCGCCGACAACAGTGGGCCCATGCAACATTCCTTTCCGAAAAACCTGTTGAGCTCGACTGCAAATCGCCTATAAGTAGCCCTGGCTGAGGCCAAGGAAAGAGGATGATGCAACAAAGATATATGCAAAGAAACATATGTAATAAGAGCTCTCTCTTTCTCTCTATCTCTCTCTCATTCATATTGTAATCTTCTTTTCGACAATCTCTTTCTTTTTCTAGTGAAATCATCTCTCACTGATTACCCGATGGACGGAGGGAAATTTCTCCCTGAACCACCTAAATCCCTGTGTGCTATTCTTGATGCTCATTACTCTCATTTAAGCCTAAATCACTAGACTTAGTTCTCTGCATACCACTGTCTCTTGGGACTCTTTCTTCTTACGTCACATTTTCCTTGTGCTTTCATTGAGAACAAGAGATAATAGGCAAGACGCGCAGAAGTAGTTCTGTGGTCCGCAGCGCACAGGTGGGCGAGCCCTCTGTCAAGGCGCCAGGCAATGAAGGTTTAGCCTCAACATTCCAACATCGCATCGAATCCGCTTCCTCCTCCAGAGAAACCTGAACCTCGGAGCTGCGTGAGATGATAGCCAACCTCACCGATCTAGTTATCGGTCGCGATTCTTCGTCAAACACAACCAGTTTGTGCTGCCGATCTGGCTCCTGCTCCTCTTTCGCCGCTTGCGGCGGTTCCTCCTGCTCCTGCTCCTCTCCCGCCGGTTGCAGCGGCTCCTGTTCCTCTCCCGCCGGTTGTAGTGCCTTCTGCTCAGACGTCTTGCTCCTTTCAGCCGCCTAGACACCATCTTCCTCCTCTGAAAGTTCACCAAAATCATCATCCTCTTCTGTCATTTTCTCCATGTCCACTTCCTCAGCCTGCCTTTTTTTATCCAACCTTTCCTCCCTTCCTGGCTGGAAGGAACTCTCCCTTTTAGGGTACTTAGGCCCTCCAATATGGGCTTGATACCTTCTTCGGCCCGCTTGATGGTAATGCTCCTTTTTCTGATGCTATCTGTCAAGCGCCATTTTCAGAGGACTTCAGGCAGCCCCGACTTGAAGTTTACAAGGGTACTACTGACCCTCGCGAGCATATTCAGGGGTTTGAAGTTGCTGTCGGCTACTGCCAACCAGACAAGGCCACCAAGTGTCATCTCCTGGCCAACACTCTGAAAGGGGCAGCGTTCAGCTGGTTTGTTAAGCTGCCCAAGGGTCATATTTGCTTCTATGAGCATTTAAAATGGGAGCTGATTGCCCGTTTCATCGGTCGAACATGAATGGTCGTGTCCGACATAATTCTCGCCAACATCAAACAAGGTGAGAAGGAAAGTCTACGTGACTACACTAATTGCTTCTTCACAACGACGGCAGAAGCAGAAGACGTGGACCCCACTGTTGCCATGCACAACTATCGTGGGGGTCTCAAGAGTGGGGACTTGTCAAAGTCTCTATAGGTGGTGAAACCCCGAAGCTATCTAAAGTTGGTCGCAAGGGCCAGCCAGTTTGTGCTCCTGGAAGATGCTGAGGCCTCCCTTGCTGATGTTACTAGGACCAGCGTGCTGAAGAAGAGGAAACATCAAGGCGATAAATTATCGAGCACGATGAACCGAAGGAGTAAGAGCAATGGCAAAGGCGATAAGAAGCCACACCAAACTTATGAGTAGAAGCACTTCTTCTCTAGGTCGCTTACTAAAGTTTATGCGGCAGACATGAAGCAAGGTTGGGTTCGCCCTTCAAGACCCAAGCCGGCACCGCCCGCTGGAGCGGATCTAGATAACTACTGCGAGTTCCATGGGAACTACGAGCACAAGCTCCACAAGTGTTGTGCGCTAAAGGCCCTACTTAACAAACTGGCGGATCAGGGCAAGTTCGAGGAGTTCCTACTGATGACGCTTTTGCCTAACGCCGCTCAGAAGGGCAAGGCCCTAGAAGATGTGGGGGCTCCGGCCCAAGCTCTAACACCACTGCCAGGCTCCAGTCAGCTGATGCGATCCTATTCCCCTGTTGCAAGAACCATCAACACCATCTTTAGCGTTGATCCTACTACTGCTCGCCGCCAGGTGATTGAAGTCGACAACATCTCTCATCAACTCTTTTCTTCTATCTCGTTCACTTTCTGTCATGAAGATCTTCCCCATCAGGGCAACCCTGACAACGACCCGATAGTGGTCACTGCCCGTATCGCCGATTTCGATGTTCGGCGTGTACTCCTTGTCTCAGAAAGCGCAGCTGATATTTTGTTCGAGTCCGCATTTATCCAGATAGGACTCGAGGAGCTTCACCTCCTCCATGCAGGAACCACTATGCTGGATTTCTCGGGGGAAAGGGTCCATCCACTTAAGTTTATGCAAAAAAGAGACGATAATGGCCACACTATGAATATGGTAAACTTCGCTGTCATCAGAGCCAAGTCAGGCTATAACGCCATCCCTGGAAGAGCTACTCTCAACTCTTTTGAGATGGTGATCTCTACATCACATCTCTGCATGAAGTTCCCCACCTCCAGCGGCATTGTCACCATCAGGGGAGATCTCAGGCAGGCATCCCGATGTTTCTAAATCGCCGCACAACTCGTGATCGATCAACTAGACCCCAGGGAATCTCAACCTGTTATAGCACAAGAGGGGATTATCAATGTACCTTTGGGGGGGGATTCCTTTAAAATTATAAATTTATCTTCTTCTATGAATACAAGTCAGCAAGCAGATGCTATTGTTTTGTTTTCTAAGTATATAAATGTCTTTGCATGGTCCCCTAAAGATATCTCAGGAATTGACATAGTTGTCTGTGAGCATCACTTGAATCTATCTGCTGATGCAATTCCCACAAAACAAAAGAAGAGGGTTATTGTAGAAGAGAGGCAGAACACCATTGAGGAGGAAGTTAACAAGCTATTGCAGGCAAGGTATATCAGAGAAGTCCAGTACCCACAGTGGCTTACAAACTAAAATTTTATTTGAATAATTAAATATTGGACAATAAAATATAATAAATAATATATTTTATGTAATATTTTTGAAGAAAATTATGAAATTAAGAAGAGAATGTCAGATGTTTAGAAGGACACCCTTCAGAGCATGCAAGACTCCTACATACCGTGGCTCCAGAATTACTAATTTCATCTGCGCTTGAAAATAAATGATATATGACAGCACTAGTCAATCTCTAATTTAGGTACATTTGGTTGAAGAAAAAATAATTGTAAATAAATAACTTTTTTTTGAATGGTGTATAACAAAACATAAAATTGATTCACACATAGCAAATAAAGTAAATTTTTTATTGAAATTTGTGTGTGAAAGAAAGGTAAGTAATATTGTGTTTAGCTGGTGCATGTTTCGTATGTCTGTAAGGCAATTAGAAACAAGAGCTCTTTCCTGCTTGCAACTTCTGGATAACACACGTTGCAGGTCGAATGGCTTTAATATGTTTTGCCACGGCATAATTATTTTATGTAATATTTTTGAAGAAAATTATGAAATTAAGAAGAGAAGTCAGATGTCTAGAAGGATACCCTCAGAGCATGCAAGACTCCCACATACCGTGGCTCCAGAATTAGTAATTTCATCTGCCCTTGGAAATAAATGATACATAACAGCACTAGTCAATCTCTGATTTAGGTACATTTGGTTGAAGAAAAAATAATTGTAAATAAATATGTAACTTTTTTTTGAATGGTGTATACAAAACATAAAATTGATTCACACACAGCAAAATAAAGTAAATTTTTTATTGAAATTTGTGTGTGAAAGAAAGGTAAGTATATATTGTGTTTAGCTGGTGCATGTTTCGTATGTCTGTAAAGCAATTAGAAACAAGACTCTTTCCTGCTTGCAACTTTTGGGAAACACACGTTGCAGGTCGAATGGCATTAATATGTTTTGCCACAACATCCTCCAACAAAAGATTCATCGAGTAGCCAACTGATTATGACCAAAGATATAATGGGGACGATATCACTACTATAGCGGTAAAATTTACCGAGCTTCTCTTGACATAAGCATTGTCATCTTGGGGGCTATATATTCAAAGCACATATGGACACAACCAATTTCAAAAGTCACAACTCATAATGCCTCTCAAACTACAGATTTCAGATTAATTTACTTCGCTAGAGATTTTATTCATCCAAAGTATTACTAGATTTGTAGTAAGTTATCTTTCTCACATCAACTTACACAGTCTGCCCAAAGTCAAACACAAAACCATAGAAAAATGGTAACATTTCTTTAGGTATGTTTCTATTGATTTTTAAAATAGTTGAAGATACCAAAGGAACCTAATATTTTCTAGCAAATATATGTTTAAATAGACAATCTGTGTGACAGGTGGTCAGGAATTTATTTGACCATTTTGATGTTGTGTTGTGCAAACAAATTGAGGTTTGTTTTCTGAAACATACCTCCAAAAATGTTCTTTTCTGGTTTGATTGGCAGACTGTTTTTATGAGAAATACAAATCTTGTATTTTGCTAAACTAATTTGTCGGATTATGAAATGGATTAGAGTACAACTGACTTTGAAATTGTTTGGCCGCTTCTATAATGCTAAGAAAATGCTGCGAGGTTTAGTATGTTTCCATTTAGTCATAACTCAGTTGGCTCTCGCGTGATTTTGTTGGAGGATGTT
>KZ452020.1:223905-237645 GCA_002786265.1 Apostasia shenzhenica
GATGATTTGGACATCTAAATCGTAGGCCGATTGAAGCTCCAGTTAGAAAAATTGAGTTATTGGATTTTGCTCATGTACAAAGAGGAAGAGGAAGACCAAAGAAGACATGGCAAGAAACTATAAGGAGTGATCTTAGTTACTTAAATTTAGATAAGAATTTGGTAACTAATAGAGCGCAATGGAAACAAAGGATTCATGTAGCCGACCCCACCTAGTGGGATTAAGGCTTGGTTGTTGTTGTTGTTGTTTATATTGTTTGACATTTTTCAACATAGTTTAGTTAATTATTCACTAATAGATTATTAAGTTAAATATCATATGCTTGAAGGACTATTGGAATACTTGAGTGTTTCATGCATAAGTATTGAAATGAGGAGACAGTGGATTCAAGATAAATATATAAACAGATAAAGTGATCAAAGCACAAACAGGGGATCAAAAAAATTTAAAGGAGCTACATAAAGATGTTAGTCACCTACTATATATATTGTGGCTTTGATTTTAGGTAGATTTATGTAATGTTGGTCTTGAGAGGGCTTGGATTTTATTGGGTCATTATGTGCATTAGGGAAATTGTAAAATTGAGCGATAGGCCCATAATAAAATATGCATGTGTGTTTTTGCCAATGTTTATGCCATTTGACTTATCCAGTAAAAAAGCAAGTATTTGTTAGGAGTGATTATTTCCAACAGCGTCTGTGCTCTTCACAGGGTGGATTCCTGCGATGAAAACTCATTGCAGTTAAGATCCATATTGCAAAGATCACACATAACCTGTTAACAATCTGCTCAAGGTCTACTCCTAGGAAAACTTTACCTTGCATTCTTATGGAGGAAGTTGGAACTTGCCTGTATTTACTACCTTGTTAAGGAAGGTGACAGTGGTGGAAAGTGGGACTTTTCCACACTCAACTGATGGAGGTATAAGCGGGCGAAAGGCGACGTGATGAGTAGTGCTCGTGGTAGAAGAATCATGCTCGAGCATTGTCACCCAATGAAGGAGGAGGTGAGCTTGCCCTCAAAGTTTGCCTTCGAAAGGGGGAAGGTTCTTAACTTCAAAGGACACTTGCTCAACACACTTGCACTTTTCATTAAAGAATATGTAATCAGAAAATAGAGGAGTTGCCCACGCCCATCATTTGTTGGAGAAAAGAGTGGGAGATAACCGACAAACACAAGTCGGCAAAAGGTTGAGGGATTTGCTCATGCCCACTATTTTACTAATAGAGGTAACACCGATGGAAAGAGGGATAACCCATAGATAAATTTACATTAGAGAATAATTCGACAGATAATGGGGGGACTTACCAACTCCCACTATTTTGTTGATGGAAGTAAAAGTGACGAAAAGAAAGGGGTCGCAGCCAATTTTATAAAGGATAAGTAGGCAGAAAGTGGTAACCTACCCACACCCGTTGTTTTATTGATGGAAGTAAAATGTAGCAGAAAGTAGAAAAACTTACAAAGTTAGGGGTTTAATTAGCTTTAACATTGGACGATAATTCCACAATAAGTTAGGGGACTTGCCCGTGCCAACTGTTTACATTGAACTAACTTCTCCATGGATGCTAACTATGGGTGACTTGCAAAGCATTGTGGTTACCCAAAGAAGTTTCAAGAAGAAGAACCTGTCATGCACCTTATGATGCTCCTTTGTGGAAAATCTGTTATTGAGCAAACTCCAATTTGCGCAATGCTCTATTCTCTCAAGTCATGCCAGTTTTGGAGAGAGAAATATAACCATCGTACGATTATGCTCTCTGGTAATGCGATCAATGGCGAATTGCTAGAAGCAAGTTATTAGCAACTTAACTCGAACCTAATACTTTTTTCAAGACCTCGTTATTGATCCCAAAGGCATCATGCACCTAGCAATCAACCAGTAGGGAATCATTATATACTTACAAATGTCCCACTCCTAGTTCTAGAGCGAACTCGAGCCTTGCGAGAAGCGACCTTGATGCAGAGCAACTCCAACACCAACTCCATAGACGACGCCACGTACTTACTACCAATAGAGTGATCCTATCACCAACACACTACTATCATATTTTTGCATTTTATTTTTTTATTTATTTCATGCACTTTATTTACTTAAATCATATAAAAATCAAGTGAGATGAAAAGGGTGTAATACTGAGCCTCTAGGGAGAAGTTTTATTTCCTTGGGTGGGCTAGACTTGAAATAGGAGTTATTAGACCAATTTAACATGGTGGCCCAACACCCCCCCGCACCCCACCCCAGTTAGTCCAAACCCTCCTTCAGTCATGGCCTTTGGATTAACCTAAAGCAATCTAAAGATAAAGATTAATTGGGTTTGGCTATATATAGTTTAACAAGGGTAGGATTTGGGTTAGAAAACTTGGATTTGCCAAATTACGTTGAGAAGCTCTTCCTCCTACTGCAGTGGAGGCCTTGGAAGACCACTGTCGCTGACCGCCGAGTGGCGGGAGCCGTCACCGCTGCCACCGCAAGTGTCTTGTTGCCAATCTAGTAGCCACTGCCGTTGTCTGCTTGGTCGTCATCCCCGCATTGGAGAGCTTTCGCTGTCGGATTCGTGGAGTCGTTGCAGCCCCTTCACCGGATCAAGCCTCTACTCATTTGTGATCCATGGATTGAGGTTTGAGTCCAATGGATATTTATCTCTCTTTGCTTCTTCCCTTTATTTTTTTTCACCATCTCCCCTAAAACATTTCAATGTCAACTCACATACCAAGTGCTTGATTGAAACTCCATATTCCCTTTGCATGTTTACCAATTTATATCTCTTTATCAGTTGTTTGATCACTTATAAAGGTTTGAATTTAGAGGTTTTAATTAATTATCATATATATTAGGGCTTATATGTATGTCATAGTATCCTAGGTTGCTAGCATGAGTTTCATTGCTTTGGTTAGAGCAAAGTGCGTCGGAAAAGATGACGCCTCTTCATTGAAAGTGGGGATATGACCTTGACCGTACATCATCAGGCCAAGGGGTTTCCCAAGGTTATCGTCTGCTGTCATTGTTCGCAAAGGGTGACCTTGTCGAAAGCTTGACACTAGATGAGCGACCTCAAGCTACATTGTTTTCCGAGTCAGAGTGGCTGCGATTGCCACCGATGCCACATGAATGATTCTAATCAAGCGGAAAATTCATATATAAATAGAACTAGACACTTGTGCATCGGGATTTTCTTAACATTGATCACCCAAGGATTTTCTTACAACAAGTTTCAATTTTTCTCCATACTTCTACGACTTACCCACAATACTGACACCAGGCATGTCTAGGAGGGAGGGAATTAAACCTTAAATCATCGTGGAAAGTTTGGAAGACTAGAGTTGATGATTGGTGATGAATTTAAGCAAGTTTCCACTATAGAGCAACGGAAAGAGAGCTTAACTGAAGAGATTCTAGGATTTCAAGAAAGTCAAGGTAGGTGACTAAGCAGCGAGGGTTCCGTAAGAGATTGAGGTACTATCATTCTTCCCCTTAGGTGTGACTGGAGGTACCCAGAACCTTGATCTACTTAGATCTATTCTCCCTCTTTTCTAATGATATTCCCATAATTTTCACTACTTGCTGAAGTTCTCAAGTAAGCACTTCAAAACCTTTTGCATGTTGATGCTCTCTTAATGGACTTTAGTCTTAACTGTAAAAGTACTTTGTTCACAGAGACTTATATGACTATATTCCTTTAACAAACAAGTTTTTTGTTGTATGCAAAGCTGTTAATTTTGCTTAAAGATCATATGTATAATCTTCTCGGAAAGAATAAAACATATATTCAAACCATCAACGGAAGCAATGGTTTTACTTAGTTGTGGTTCAGTTGTACATTCATGAACTTCCATCAAGGTTGCAATCTGACTGTTTGAAAGCCTAGATGGCACAGTCATTAGCATCTCATCCCCACGTTTAATAGACATCAAGCTTGAATCATTCTACAAAAAACCGTATAAAGCAAATGGACATTCTTTGAGCTTCATACCGATGCCCTCACCCATTTCACGATCAAGTGCAATGACATTCACTCCAACAAAACAAGTTTAACACTACGTTGTTGGCTTCTTGGGTGAAGAGCCATGCCTTTTCCATTCCGTCACCTTGAAATCACCAAGAGAGAAACAATGGAAGACAATGTTTTGCCAAAGTTTTTTTCTAAAGCAAATTTTTTTCTTACTAATTATTGTTTTGGAACAAACTTAACGAATCAGTTCTAATTATTTGTGGATCAAACCTGTCCGCAAAGCATCATTAATCCTATTTAGCTATATCACCTAAATGCCCTTATACATGAATACATTCCTTACAGTTACCAGTGTGATCTCATTTCTCACTAAAAAAATGTCAATTATATTTCTTAGAAAAATGGTGATTTCTTATTTGCACGAGAAGACTACTACAAAACTAAGTTTTTGTATCTTCGCATATTGCAAATATAAATAGATATAAAAACAATTCAAGGAATTAAGTACTATGGCTAGGCAGATAAATACTCACATTCACTCCAGCCATGATGTAAAATCCTGTCAATGTGATAAAAAGGGTTATTTATAGATTAAAAAAAATCTTAGAATACAAGATGTGATGTTCCTTATGAGTTTCCTTTATGAAGATAGAAAATATATTTATTTTTTTAAAAAAAAGTAGGTTCACATTTCCTAATAAATACTTAGAAGAAAGGATATGTTTGGTGTCAATTAGTTCCATAGAAAGATGCAGCACCGAGTAGGAGTGCAACTTGGGGTGATTTGGATCAGGTCCACACTTATTCTGTAGCCAACCCAATCCAACAAGTGGAAACGACCAGCAATTTCTCAGTTCAAATTTGAAGTCCAAGTCTAATTCAACAAGGCAATTGGTGATACTGATGTTAAACATGAGATATTCTTATGGAACGTTCGGTTCAATGTTTATTTTAATGTTATGTCATGACATTTAAATGTCACCTATTGTATAACAATTTCAAATTTTTTTAGAAAACTATCAACATATGTCATCAAATTAAATAATTATTTTTTCAAAATAATATGACAAAACACTATGATACTATTAAACTAAATGCCCTTTAAGTGCAGTTCAACTTGACTTCATTGCAACCTACTAGATACAAAAAGAACCTCGAAAATCTTATAACCTAGATTGCATTGACTTTATGTCATATCTAGGTTATAAACCTCAAGTTAAGATTTTTTGCTAAATATTGTTTTTATATTCTTAGAACGTGAATTTACTTTTAGACATTTTCATAAGTTCAAACTCAAAATTGCATTTAAAACTTATTAAAACTAAGTTGGATATTAAATAAAAGAATTTAAACTTTAGTATAAAGAAATGAATCTATATATAAGGAGGTAACTATTTGAATACTAAAATATAATTGTGTCATTGAGGGTTTATTTCTCTTCCTTGCCGCCTCTCTCTCTTAAGAGCGCTCTCTCAGCTCTCACTTGTGTGTGAGGCCAAGAGTCACTATGAAAAGGCATTCCCCCCCCCCCCTTCATACTTAGGCATTGAATGCCGCAACCAAAGGATTATCCAAGTCTACCCTCATTCTCGCCAAATACTGAAACCTAGCTTTATTCTTAGGAGCAACTTTCGGCGACAAAGCTTTAGTGAGGAAAACGAACAATTTTCTTAACCCTAACTAGCGTATTTAAAGAATGTGCAGAGGACACGCATCACTCTAGTTGGGATGCGATCAGACCTATATGAAATGATCACAACGTCTGATCGGGAGGGCAGATGTTTGCAAATATAACGTATCTCTCATCCTAGGCATTCACGAGGCACTACCTAAGCCACATTGATTTTCATAACCTGAGTGACTAGACCTTCCAAGCCATAGCCAAGTCGTCATCTCTTATCTTTTGAAGAGCCATAAAGACTGCGATGCCCGTGGCCGAAAAGGGCGGGGAATGACGCCGGGTGATATCCTAAGAAAAAGAAATCATTGAGGCAAAGTGCAGATCCAGACAGGCTTCTAAGCCGAATAATGAGTGGTGAGAGGGACATAGAAATGAATCGTCCTACATCGAAAAGGAACTCCGTAGTTAAGCGTACATGGGCTGAAGTAGCACTGGGATGGGTGATCTCCTGGGAAGCACTCAAGTCACGCAATTTTCCTAAAATCAAAGCAGACAATACTTCTACATTGGGATCACGGGATGTTACAAAAACACTTATAGGAATTGATTTTGTTCAACCAGCATACTTCAAAAAAGCTAGCTATGACTTTCTCACACCAAATTATCAATGAAGATTCTTTGAGACTTAGGCATAAGTTTGTATATTTCTTATATTTATCTCCCATGCAATGACTGAAATC
Organism: Apostasia shenzhenica; assembly: GCA_002786265.1. NCBI lineage: Eukaryota > Viridiplantae > Streptophyta > Magnoliopsida > Asparagales > Orchidaceae > Apostasia > Apostasia shenzhenica. Next base: position 230,220 of record KZ452020.1, read on the forward strand.
CCTAAGGTCGAGCACTTCAAGACATCTTCTGGTCAAAATGATTGACTTGACATATTCATTTAAAGGTGATACAATCAACACTAGATCAAACCAAGATCTCCCCCACCGCATAGGCATGCTCTTTCTCGCAACTGATCATCTTAGCAACAATCCTAATGTAACTATTGGTCATCCATCTAACTCCAATTCCCTAACGAACTGTACTTCCCTATATCATATTTAATATACTTAAGAACAGGGGTTGAAAAGTTAGAATTTATTATTAAATGTTATTTGAAGTTAATTATAATTAATACTAGATTAAATTTATTTAATTATTTTATAACTTTTCATCTTCTCCATCAACATTATTTAGAAGAGGGCTGAGAAGGGCTAAAAGAGTGGTCAGCAAAGAGAAAATGACACCAAAAGAGAGAGATGACAAATGGTAGAAAGAGTTAAAAAAATTACATCATAGTACTCAAAGTTTTCAAATGCCAATATTTTGAGAGAAAATTCTCGAAGGGTTGGAAAGTCAAAAATTCATGTAAGTTTTCAAGGTGGGTGATTTAACTTAGCTTGCATATAAATTAAATTTAAAGATAATTATTTGTTATTTTGAGTTATATGAATGATTTTTTTATGATACTAATTGTTTGCTTGTTTATGTGATATTCTTAAATTTTATGTTTATGATTTTGTTGTTATGCTATTTATGAATATACTTATATTGATGGATTGAATGTTATGTCGAAAACATCATATATTCAATTGAATAATTTACATGAAAATGATATTAACATGTGATATTGAAAAGAACATTAAGAATGAGCCTCTAAGAATAAAGTGTAGTTTGAGTTAGACCTGTGATGACCTATTACCAATGCAAGCAGGAAGTGATCGCCGAGTGATGTCCTAAAAGAAAAGAATCACTGAAATAATATGCGACTCTTAGCAAAGGCTTCTAGGCATAGGGAAAGAGCACAGAACTCGTTCCACATAAGAAAACAGAGAAATTCGTGAAAATATGATTGAGATATATGACTTATGAATTAAAATAAAATCAAAAAGACAAAATAAATTGAATGTTCGTGTATGTAACTTATTTTAATTAGCTTATTGAGTTGAATTCATCTACTGAGTCCTGTGGTTGGACTGATGTCATTTTTAGGGCACCAAAAATTTCAGGTTTGCAGGTACAATACAACACAATCACGAGCTCAGTGGAAAGGAAGAAAGCCAATTGGTAAAATTCATTTCATTATATTTAATTGTGAAAAACCAATTAGTGAAATTCATTTTATTATATTTAATTGTGAAAAACATTATTTTTATAGTGAATAAAAAAAGATAGTTAACCTGACACTCGATTTCCACCGAACCTACCTTAATTTCATGTTATCGAGTTATTGGTGGCCGAGGCGTCACAAATGGTATCAGAGCAGTTTTGATCTCTTAGGGAGAGTGTGAGTAGATGGCCATAGCGGGGATTACACATTAATCACACTTTTCTTTTCATAAACATTTCTTTTATGCATGTTGAATTCTTTATTTGATATTCATGTGTTTGTGTTTATACTGTTGCGTCTCTAGAGAATAATATAGTTACGAGTAAGAAAGTTAGCAAACTGAATAGAATATCAGAGTGCGTGACGGAAACATATTTGGATCTGCTTAGAAAATTTTAGGAACGAAATTTCTTGAGGTGGGGAGATTATAACATCCCGTATTTTAATATAAAATACAATACTATTTGAAGTTTGAGTGAAATAAATATAAATTAACATTTATAACATGAATAATTTAATAATTAAATTACATCAAAATTTATTATTAAATTAATTTAAATTTGGTTACAAATAAAATTATAATTTAATTAAAGATAACTCTGCATCCTCCCTTTCATTAAGATAAGGGAAGTTATGAGAAGAGTTGAAAGAGCCAAAATTACTATATCATATTTAATATAATTAAGAACATGAGTTGAAAGATTAGAATTTATTACTAATTGTTATTTGAACTTAGTTATAATTAATATTTGATTAAATTTATTTAATTATTTTATAACTTTACACCTTCTCCATCAATATTATTTAAGAAAGGGTTGAGAAAGGCTAAAAGGGTGCTCAACAAAGAAAAAATGACAGCAAGAGAGAGAGAGAGAGACAGAGATGACAAATGGCTGAAAGAGTTAAGGAAATTACATCATAGTACTCAATGTTTTTCAATGCTTATATTTTGAGAAAAATTTCTTGAAAGGTTGGAAAGTCAAACATTTCGTGCAAGTTTCAAGGTCGGTGATTTAACATAACTCGCATATAAATTAAATTTAAAGATAATTATTTGTTATTTAAAGTTATATAACTGATTTTTCTATGATATTGATTATTTGCATGTTTATATGATTATGTTAAATTTCATACTTATGATCTTGTTGTCATGCTATTCATGAATATACTCATATTGATCGATTGAATGCTACATCTAAAATATTATATATTTAGTTGCATAATTTACATGAAAATGATATAAAAATATGATATTAAAAATAAAATTGAGAACTGATCTCTAAAAATAAAGTGTGATTTGAATTAGACCTATAATGACTCATGACCGATAAAGGCGGAAAGTGATTGCTGAGTAATGTCCTAAAAGAAAGGAATCATTGAGACAAGGTGTAGCTCCTGGCAAAAGCTTCTAAGCATGGGAAAAGAGCACGGGACTCGTTCCACTTACAAAAATAGAGAGGTTCATGAAAATGTGAGTGAGATATATAACCTATGAATTAAAATAAGATTAAAAAGACAAAAATTGAATTAACTGTTTGTGTATGTAACTTATTCTATTTAGCTTGTTGAGTTGAATTCATCTACTGAGTTATATGGTTGGACTGAAGTAATTTTTTTGACACCAAACTTTCAAGTTTGCAGGAACAACACAATCACAAGCTCAAGAGAGGAAGCAAGCCAATTAGTGAAACTCATTTTATTATATTTAATTTTGAGGAACATTATTTTTGTAGTGAAAAAAAGAAGATAATTATAATGGTCTAGTGGAATCCTTTATTTGCAGAGTGATTCCTTCAGAGAGTTTGTTCTTGTAATATTTTCTTCTAAGTTTTCATCTAGTGAAATCCTTTATTCGACTCGGTAGAAGAACTCCCTTGAACCATGTAAATTCAAGTGTGTACTTATAATGTGTCAATATTTTCTTGTGGGGCTCATTGAGAACCAGAATGTTCACCGTGCAAGTTCCTCTGTTGATCTTCTACAGACTCAATCCTCCATCAACATGTAAGAAACATAATGTTGCCAAGTATTAAATATAGCAGATAAGAGAAAATTGCAAATCAGTTGAATTAGAAGCAAGTAGATTGATATCCTCAAACAACAACATGCAAAATGAGTGGCAGAATCAATATATCACAAAAAGTAAGTTATCCTATTCTTTTATAAATCAAATCTATCAGATGATAATAAAAATAGCTAAACAATGCACTGACAGCTAACTTGAAAAAAATGTTAAGACTAATCAAGCTATGCATCAAAAGTAATAAGGTCAACTAGTTATGTGCTTTCTACCATAAAAAAGGTTATGTGCTTTAAACAAAAGAAAGATAGTCCAGTAATGAACATGAACAACATCGTCATAGTCCATAAACTCATACGGGAAAATAAAGAAGCCTTAATATCATAGATCACCTCTTCGACTGCCATCTCTCTAGCACGCTCTGAGAGCCTCGACACTTTTATTTCAGCGTGGGCCTCACCTAATTCCCGTTTTTAGTCTGAAAACCAACAACCAAACAACAAAATAGCAGCAAAAAAGTATGGTGCAACAAAAACATTAGAAAATTCCAGCAAAAACAAGCCAATCAAACCACATTCCCACCTCTATCTTTGTTCTCAAGCTAATTGAGTTCAACTTTGACTGGATCAATCCATGCAATAGATTTATTAACTCCTCTGCATCAAGGCTTGGCTTTAATGCCAGCCTCCTCCTTTCCTTCCATGAAGATCTTCCGTCACACTTAAAGGACGCTGACACCGTGAGCAAAGCCGCCGCAGCTGACAGATGCGCTATGTTGATGCCCCTACCGTTCCTTCACCGCCTTCTTTGCACAGATTGGTCATCGCGGATTTCACTCACATCCAAAAGAAGACAAAGAACAGAGAAATAGAAAGAACCTGTGGAGCTAGGTCATCCTCCCACTTATCATGAAAGCGCACCCCTTCTCAGGGTTTTGATCATCGCACCAAGAAAGAACACCAAATCTGGAACAAACCCTAATCTCCTCTCACTCGATCTGCTTCCCCAACAGCATCACACCGAAATGAATAATGGATGTCATAATGGTGAAAACAATTTATAATAGTAAAAACCCCTATATCCCCGAATGGAGAGTGTGGGGAGCTAATAAGGCTTTTTGCTGGTGGGACTGAGGATAGTCAATTAATTTAGGGGCTATTTAGTTTGGGGTGGTATAAGTTAGCCCGGAGTAACTTAATCTCATTTCATAACTTTATCTCGACTGGGAAAAGTAATTTAACTCAGGATAATTTAGTATTTTAGTTGGCAATTTAATAACTTAATCGAACGTAGCAAATAAAACAAGATAACAAATAAAAAAAGGGTAATTCCATTTAAGCTCTTGAGATTTGCTTACTTAGACACAAAAGTTCACAAATCTCAAAATATGTCATTCAGGTTCACAAAAAATATTACATGGGACATCGTAGTCCCTCTGTGACAGAATCTATTATGTATTGTAAAAATAACAAAAGTACCCTTCCTTAATTTATTAATTTTTAAAATATGTTATTAAGGCGGCCGGCGTGCGCTCGAGGCGTCTGCAGCGCGCGCGAACGCCGGAGGGCGGAAGCCCTGCGTACCATCATCCCCTTGCGGATGCCCTGTGCACGAGCCCTCTCGCAGGCAGCCCACGAGCGGATGTCGGAGTGTAGGCCGCCCCCGCATGGACGACGTGCGCAAGGGTAAAATCATAATTAAAAAATATTTAATTTAATTTTATTTTTTTTTATGAAATAACAGTATTTTAAACGAAAAATATTATGTTAGACCTAATTGAAAACTTTTTAAAAATAACTAGGACCCTGATAAACTATATATTTAAAAGATACAGAATTTGTATTTGACATATCCAAATTTAAATAACCATAGGATTATTTTTTTAGTTAATGGAATTCACATGAGCACATAAATAAGAATGCCAGATTCTTTATCCAAACCAATTTATGTTAAATAATACACCAAAGCATGACAAAACAACATAGTAAACAAATCTAGCAACATGAAACGAGTGTCTCTTAGAATACCACATTCCACTAACATGTTCCTCAATAGCAACATGAAACGAGTGTCACTTAGAATACCACATTCCACTAACATGTTCCTCAATCCTACGAAGGCTTGCACAGACATACAAAAATAGTTATATGGTCGAATCTCATGGTCATTTGATATTTCATGGACGTACAAATTACCTGAATACGATCTCACTAGTATAGAATAATTTTATTACAGTGGTTCATAACTGCTGTAAAAAGACATTCAAAAATCATTGTATATACTTTAACTGTAAAAAGTATAATAATAATATATTGCAGCGGTTATAACCACAGTAATAAAGGTCACATACTATCTATTACAGCGGGTGATAGAATCACCCACTATAGTATATGAGATCATTTTTTTTAAATTAATAATATATATAAAATTTAAATAAGAGCATATAAAATTTCTACAGAACTAAACAATTAACATAATAACAGAGCATAAAAAATTTCTACAGAACTTATAATGTTTCTAGAAAAAATTAAACTTATGCACATTTTAAATCTATTTTCAATTAAGCTATTTTAATTTATGTTTTTGTGTAAAAATGAATTTATGTTAAATCAACTAAAAGTGAAAAGAGTCATTGTTGTTGACCCAACTAATCAATTATGCAAATATAATGGCATACCTTCACTTATGCGAGGACGACGCAACAGAACAAGGATAAAGATCGAGGGCAGCACAAAAGGGAGAGGACAGCAAGCTGGTGGCGTGAGACGGAAAGGGCTGGCCTGCATCGCGAGAGGACAACAAGCTGGTGGCACGGCACGGGCAGCAGCCCACGAGAGGTTGCAGGAGCCCGGGCCGACAGCGCAAGCACAGTCTTGCGGTGCGATCGGCAAGCCAGGGGGCCCGAGCGGCGGCCAACGGCGCGACTGGCGAGCAGGGAGGCGCGCGAGCGGAGCGGGCCGCGAGAGCGTGAACAGTGGCCGGCGGCGCGAGCGGCGAATAACGGCGCCGTGCGAGCTATGCGAGCGGCGAGCAGGGCGCGGCGCGAGCGGCACAAGCGGCGCGAGCGGCGGCCAACTGGGCAAGCGCGACAGATGGGACGGCGCGAGCGGCACCGGGAGACGCGCGAGCGGCACCGGGAGACGCGCGAGCGGCACCGGGGAAGGCGCAAGCGGCGCGAGCACCACGAGAGAGAGAGGGATCGAACGAGCTGTAAGGAAATATAAGCATTCATTTCCTGCAGTCTATTTTTTTTTCTGCCCGAAAATCTTCCAGCTCTCCTTCAAGCTTCTACTTGCTAACAAGCCTTCTTAAGGAGAAACAAAAGAAGAAAGAGTGCTGCATTTTTCACTAAATCTGAAGCCAAGAACTGTAACCCTTACTGTTCACATTTCTCTTGGCTTTTCGGTTTTGTCGCAGCTTTCAGTTTTTCATAATCTGAACCTCTCCTGTTTTATTTTTGTTGGAATTTAAAAGCAAGACTGTTAGCTTACTGTTTCATCTCTTAAAGCTTATTTTTTTCTGTATATTTTGAGATACCTTCTTCCTTTCTTTTACCCCAAGATTATAGAAATTAATCTTGGACCTCTACGAGTTTTCACCCTTGGCAAAAGTTGTTGTATGCATAGAGCTCTTCACTGTAATTTATTTTTGTGCTTAAGTTGTAAGTGAGCTAGCAAAGCTAGCAAAATCTTGTACCCTTCTGTATTTTTCTCTGAGGTTATTTTTGTAGGTTTGCTCGGCTTTGGTACCTGTAAAAAGCCGTGGTGTGTAGGTTTTCTTGGCTTTGGTTCCTGTAAAAAGCCATAGGATTGTATCAGGTTTATTCGGCTTTGGTTCCCAGAAGAAGATTTCCTAAAGTATTTTTTTAAAGTATACCAAACCTAAATATTTTTCTAAATTAAAAATAGATAATATATAATAGTAAAACTCTAAAGATTATTATTTCTAGTCCTCTTTTGATATCATTTCTGCAACTGCTCTTGAAACCTTTCGGTCGATTCCTGAAATCGACCCGGATTGTTCTGGAAAATTTTTTTTGGCAACCTGTTTATGAACCATTGGTCACATCTCTCAAAATCGACCGGACTGCTTAGGGTAAAAAATTTTTTCGCTCTTGCCTTTTTCTTGTCCCAGGTTG
>KZ452020.1:254217-267541 GCA_002786265.1 Apostasia shenzhenica
AAGAAGAAGAAGAAGAAGAAGAAGAAGAAGAAGCTCCTCAGTTGGGGCTTTGTTACAAATGAATGAGAAAACCAGGAATCTCAGAGCCTGAGTCTCTCTGCCCCTCTAGTGGTGTGTGTCGTTTGGCTGGGACTGTTCAGCGGTTTTTATAGCCGTTGGCGTGTGTAGCTTCACCCTGGCTTTCCATAGGTAGGTTGATGGTTTGGGCTCTGAGCGCCGCTTGTCTGTCGCTGGAGGAGTCCGCAGCTGTACGAGGATGTAGGAATCCTTTAATGCTGGTACTTTCCTGGGGAAGAGTGCCTGTACGAAAATCGGCGGGGTTAGGTGAAGTTGATTGTGACAGGCGTTACCTCGTACCCTCGGGCCCGAGGTTACGAAGGATGATCCTGGAACGTCGTGGTCGATGTTTGAATAAATCTTCGTGCCCGAGGTTTGACCTGGGTCAACGGTCCTGCAAAAACTGGAAGCTGAGTCAGCAAATCAATCAATCAAGTACAGACCCGTCGGGCGCCACGCGTTCGGCCAGGATGCAGCGCAGGAACCACGTGTTAACACTAAAAATAAAAAAAACCTGTTTATTGATTAAATTAAAACACACAAGGTAAATGTTATAATTTAAAAAAATATAAATTTATATAATGTGTTTAAAACTCAGGTGTAATTTTTATTTTTGTTTTGAGATATTTACCTACATGCCACATTATTTAGCTTTATTTATGTATTCATCAATTCTTTATTAATTATGCTGTGCACACTCAAAATATTACAAAATCTTACATACACACACTTGAGTTAAAACTTGTTAACACGTGGTTCCTGCGCTGCATCCTGACCGAACACGTGGCGTCTAGCTGACCTCCATTTAATTGATTGATTTGCTGACTCAGCTTTAGGTTTTGCAGGACTTTTGACCAGGTCAAACCTCGGACACGAGGACACAACCAAACCTCATCCACGACGAGTCAAGATTATCCTTTGTAACCTCGGGCACGAGGGCACAGAGTAAGCGCCTGTCACAATCAACTTCACCTAATCCCGCCGTTCTCCGTACAGGCGCTCTTTCCCAGAAGGAGTACCAGTATTAAAGATTATCGTTCTCCTCGTACAGCTGCGGACCTCTCCAGTGGCAGACAAACGGCGCAAACCCAGAGCCCGTCCATCACATTTTCTCCAGAAAACCAGGGTGAAGCTACGCATTCCAAACGGCTACAAATACCGCTGAACAGTTCCTCCAAAAAAAAGAAAGACGCAGATACATACACAGAAGGAGATCCCCAGACTCTGATTTTTGTAACAAGTTCCCAGCTGATGAGCTTTTCTTTCTTTCCTTTCTTTCTTTCTCTTTTTCTCCTCTTCTTCCTCTTTTTCTTCTTCTTTTCTCGAAGAAAGTATTGTACAAGCCTTCAGGGCTACCTTTTGTCTTTAGTGAAATATATTTGTTGATCGACCGGTGAATGTAGGGGATCAACACTCTAAACCACCTTAAATCTCTGTGTGTTTCTCTGGATGCTCGGAACTAGTTCTCCTTCTTGAGCCTTCGTTAACAGGCTCACCCGTTTGCACGCCGCCGTCTCCCGGAACTCTCTTTCTTTTTGGTATTTCCTGGGACCCCCACATCCTACGTCAACAAAACTCAATCAAAATTTATTTGAAAAAAAATATTTCGTTAGTAAATTATTAAAATTATATTTTTACCTTTAATAGTATATATTTGTTCTTCGTCAATGCCACACTAAAACACTGATCTGTCCTAAAATTAATTCACGTCGCGGATGTCTCTTTTCCTTACCACCACCTAAAAAAATAATTTTAAAATTTTCACTCAAAATATATTTAAATATCCTTAAAATAATATAATGAACGGCTAAGATTATTTTTTTGTAACCTAACTATAGTTAGGTTATTAAAAAATTATGATTATTCATTATAATGAAAATAAGTTAAAGTGTGTATATATAAGATCTTGTAATATTTTGAGCGTGCGTAGCGTACTTAATAAAAAAATGAATAAATAATGTGTAAATAAAATTAAATCGTGTGACATATGATTAAATATTTTTTTTTGCTCTTTTTTATATCGTAAGTGAGGCATCGTAGCGAAAGCAGGAGCCATGCGATCTGGCTTCAGTGACATCACGGCCAGCAGTTAAAGAGAATCGGATTCCCTGCACCAGTGCACTGTGAAAACTGCAGATGTTGTGGGTCCCAGGTGCAGAGCCGATGACCAAGAACGTCGCCGTTTGTAGTTAAAATCCATAAAAAAAAGCTTTTCTAAAATATTAATATTTGAATACTTATATATATATTTTTTAAAGAAATTCGTATATAAATATAATTTCAATTATGTAAATTCGTTTTAACTCACATAAAGTTAATATTTTGTTGGAATACAATTTTAGCTCTGAATGTACTTCTCCAACTGCAATGGTCACATGGGAAAAATATTCAAAAGCTGGCTGTGAGCCTGAGACTTGACTCAGCCCGGTCACATGACAGCAGCTGCAAGCCTGCAAGTCACATGTCTCCTATAGCTTTCTTCATCATATAGTCTCGAATCTTCCCTCCCTGATGGCACCTAACGTCTCCGTTAATCTCCATTCTGCCCCTTAATTTGCTCTGTCAGCCTCTTTGCTTCTACCGTGCTGTTAATCTCCATTCCGCCCATTTGCTCTGTCAACCTTTTTGCTTCTATCGAGCTCTGATGGTGTGAGAAATACTGGTTCCGTCACTCAATAAAAAGGAGAAATTATTGCATCAGGATGATGCTCCATCCGGATGTTCAATTAGACGCCGCCACATGTACTTGAACCTAGCTGTATTGCACACGTGATGGCCTCTGATTGGCATCTGGATGGTGCTCCATCTGAAAGCAATAATTTCTCCAATAAAAGTGCACCACCTGTGTGACTGCGCTCCACCGCACTTGCATAGTTTTGATCATAATTTTATGCTGTTAATAATATTTTTTATATTAATTTGCATATTTTATTATATATGAAATAAAAGTAAGTATATATATAATAATAATATATATATAGCAAATATAGGGTTATACAAAACTATCATGTATATATATGTTACAAAAATAGGTCTATACGAAGCAAAATTTATAATATATAAGGTTATTTTTGTGACGTATAGCCTAATATTTGCTTCGTATAGACTTATATTTTCTTAGTACAAGTATATATTAGTTTTATATATTCTTTTTTTTGTTACATATAGGTCTATCATTGTTATGGACTTGGAAATAGTGTAAAAAATATTATTAACGGCGTGAAAATACTGTGAAGATTGCACAGATGCGATGGGGCTCACCTACACAAGTAATGGAGTCCTATTGTGAAAGACATCCCACATGTTGGATGTACGCACCCAATAGTTTTTCTCGTGCATTATCTTACACTTATGATACATTATGAATGATACATTTATTTTAGTAAAATTAAATTAAAATTAGTATTTTATGAAAACAAAATTATTTTTTTAATAAAAAATAGAAAAAATTTCACTCAGGTCCTTGAGTTTAATGCTTAATAACGCACAAGTTTATATTTTTAAATTATAACATCGGGGTCCCTAAGTTTTAATAAATTATCAAATGAGTTTTTTTTTTATTATTCTTAAATTTTTTTAAAAGTACCATTATACCCCTAAACTTCTCTCTCTCTCCTCCCGATCGGCGCGCACAGGCAATGCCACGCGGTCAGGCGGGTTTGGCGGCTGTGCGGCATGTGCAACCCACCGGCGGCTGCGCAGCTGCCAGTAGGTCGCACGGCCGTCGCCCGTGTGCGCCGATCGGGATCTCTCTCTCTCTCCTCACGATTGGCGCGCAGGGGCGACGCCGTGTGGCCGCCGGCGGATCCGACGACGGCATGGTGTGTGCAACCCATCAGCGGCCGCGCGGCGCCGGCACAGCCGCTGGCGGGTCGCGTTGCCGTCTCTCGTGTGCCTCTCTCTCTCCTCCCTGCCTCTCTCTCTCTCCTCCCGATCCCCGCGCACGGACTAAGGCCCGCGACCTGCCTGTGCGTTCAGCGGCCACGTGACGTGTGCAACCCACCGGCGATCGGGTGGAGAGAGAGAGAGAGAGAGACTAAGGCCCGCGACCTGCCTGTGCGTTCAGCGGCCACGTGACGTGTGCAACCCACCGGCGATCGGGTGGAGAGAGAGAGAGAGAGAGAGGCGGAGAGGGGAGAGAGATGTGCTCAGGGGTATAATGGTAATTTTAAAAAAATAAATAATAAAAAATTTAAAAAAGAACCTATTTTATAATTTATTGAACTCAGGACCCTAATGTTATAATTTAAAAAATATGAATCTGTATTTTATTAAGTGTTAAACTCAAAGATCGGGTGTAATTATCCTAAATATTATCTCTTTCCAAAAAAAATTATCATCTTTATAAAAATAAAAAATAAAAAATATTACGATCTTCATCGTTGCGGATGATTAAACTGAAAATCTTTCGCAGGATATTTATGTAATGCTTTTACCGAAGAATTATTTTTAAATTAAGAGAAAAAATATGTGTCCGTACATTTTATGAAATGAAAAGAAATTGTTTTAATATTAAAATTTAAAAGAGATATATAATAAAATTATTTTTGATTAATAAAATAGTAAAAATTTATTATATATTTAAAATATTAATTGAGATATGAACAAAATTGTCAAAATAATTTTTTTTATAGGGGCCAAAAAAAAGTCTAAATACAGATCTCATTCGGATTAAATAATCAGTTTTGCAGAGAATTTGCCTCAACTGGGCTGCCTCCTGCTTTTACTCTGATCGATCAAAACTGTACCGCACTTACCGTCAAGGGTAATTTCAATTAGGCCCCCAAGGTTTACTCGGCTGTCACGCAGGTCTACAATTTTAAAAATATATCAATTAGGTCCAAAAAATTTACTGTATAGGTCATTGTGGTCCTTCTGTAACTGTATCCGTTAAACGCAATTAAAATTATGAAAATACCCTTTATATCCTTTCAAATTTTTGGCTGTCCACCGCGCCGGCGTGCGCGCGCAGGCCTTTGGTTTTCCCTCTTTGTTTGTACATGAGCAAGATTCAATAACTCAATATTTTCTAAACGTGGAGGCTTCAAATCGGCCCTACGATTTAGATGTCGCAAAAATCATTCGGAAGCCGAGCTTTCTCTAAGTTTATTCAATTGGTGCAACACCAACTTTCTTTCGGATAAATACTCATTTCTCATTCTATCTTTCGTGTATATCCACATCCACCTTAACTATCCTCAATTTCTGCAACATTTATTTTATTTGTATGTTTCTTCCTTTGCAGGCCAGCATTCAGGCACCATATATCAATCGTTGGTCTTACTACAAGTTTTTATCTAATTAGAAAACTACAAAGCTGTGGAAGGCTTCTGTCTTATCGACTAGAGAAATACAGAGCACCAAGGCTAAAGGTCCTAAGTTTTCAAATCTTTCAACAAATGGGCCATAAAATTCTTAACACTTTAGTCCATTTTTTATCCATGGTTAATTCAACTCAGTTTTAAAATAAGTTTTAAATTCTAGTTTTGAAGTTACAATTAAACTAATAAAACTTATAACATGTTAACATGTCAATTTTTAATCAATATATTTAAAAGTACATTTTAATTAAACATCATAATTTAATATTGGATATTACAATAACCCTTTGGTTTTTTTCTTCATCCAGACTTGGGACTTGGAACACGATAGTTTATTTTGTTGTTTTTCAATGATGAACCTCTAGAAAAGTTAATTAATTTAAATGAACCTTAACAACCTAAACGAAAATAAATCACTCTTACATCAGTATAATTTTTTGAAATTAAATACATGTATGTATTAGTAAGTTGAAATTTGAGAGATTTTAAAAAGAATGAAATCTAAAAAAGTACATTCGGATGATGTTTTGGGAATGGCATGAGAGATTTCTTGGACTTTTATTATGCCTATTTAATATAATTTTAAAATGTTTAAATGTCTGCCATCAATAAGAAAGAGTATATTAAGCGTTGAAAAAATTTTTGGCAAAAAAAAGAATTTGATTACTTATAATTCAGTTATTAAATATTTGCATTAGTAAATGTTATTTGTGTTTGGACAAGAAGATTTGACTAAAAGGTTTTTTTTTCCTTATAAATTTCATTACACCAAGGCCCAGGTTTTGGAACTTTTTATATTTATTTTGCGTTTGTTATAGAGGTGTACAATTGGACACAAATGCAATAAAAGGGTTTCACGGTGTATGCTTGTTGTACGATTATTTTTTTTAGTTTATAAGATTAGAGATTGAGGTTAAGGCGAAACTCGATTCATAGAAGAGTACCCTAGAGAGTCAAGATAGAAGCACTTGTATTAGAGTTTAAAATTAAAATATATGAAGTAGCATATTTTAGTAAAAGATAGAAGTACTTTGTTATCAAAAAACAAATAGTGATTTAGTTATTAGGGCGAGAAGTTATTTAAATACCTCAATCAATTATATAAGATAATAGTGAAGTAGATAGTAGTGTCTTGGGCTAATTTGATCCAAGCATGATGGAGTTAATGAAGGAATGTATTTAATGCATTATCTGATAAAAATTTATCCAAACTTAAAACTAGATTTGTGTGATAATAGTATGAATAAGCAGCTTTCAAAGTAAAACAATAAATTAAGAGAACTATAAAATAAGTTGTCAGCAAAAAATAAAAATACACTAAGATGGCTGTACTAGTATAATACTAAAAGATGAAAAGAAAAATGATTATATCCTTGTGAGAATATTAAGAGTAGCCTCAGGTTTAAAATAAGATTAGAGAAGATTGAAGTTTGATGGTTTGAATATATAGATATATATATCATAGAGAAATATAAGTTTCCACCACATAATCTTATCAAAAAAAAAACAAATGTTTCATAAATGTAGCCGGTGCCTCCTATTGTTGAATTCATGGCATGATGTGCTGTAGGCGAAATGTGGAGGGGCTGGGCTTATTTAACTGTCTTTACTAAAAACACTAACGGGTATTGCAATATATTCCTCGAGTAAGCGCAGTCATTTAGTGCGCTTAATACTTCAAGTGATAAGATAAAGAAGGATGGCATTGAGGATTTCCCTACAGCTTGTTTTGTGTGAAAACAGGATATTTATTTTTTTGTTATTTGTTTGCATATTTATTTAGCTTTTCGATGGACTAAAAAATATCTGTCAGAAATAAATTTATTGGCACTATTTAAGGTTTGTATTTACATATATTTTTATTACTTTAAAAAAATAAGTCCATCACTTAATGCTATGAAATAACTAATCTTGCAGAGGCTTCGATATGGCATGTACTTTTATACGAGAAGCGTGAAAATTTTGAGAAAAATGGCTTTTTAGAATCAAATTGATTTTGTTAAACTTCCGAAAAAAATTCAGTGGTTAATTTTAAGCTGATGCCTTTTCTTTATGAGTTCTAGAAAGAGAAGGCCTTCGTTATCAATCCAATTCTTTTAAAATTGTGATTTGTAGACTAATGCACGAGGTTGATATTTTTGTCAAACGAGATTCAAGTTGAAGAATCATATTCGGACTTTGAAAAGCGGATGCGCTTTACCAGACATTTGGGTATTTTTTTCTTAGTTTATCTGCGAATGCATAAATGTTTCTCCATTATTGTCATTCTTTACAGTTGTTCTTCAGATTGGTTGGGAAGAATACGGACAGCACCATATGTTCAAAAACGAGCCTAAAGTATGCTTAGTATAATAATTTTAATGAGTTAACTAGGAACATTCAATTCCTTCAAACTAATTGATGGTTTGTCTTTTTAGGCACATCTTTGATGCTTTTAAATTGGGCTTTTAGAAATACAAAATCAACTAGAAGAGAATATAAAAAAATTTGGGTATGAATTTTCTCTATTGCACTTTTTTCTTAGAACGATTTTTTAGTCAAATGTGGGTGTTAAAGTCTTTTGCTTATTTTGATTAGTTTTTTCATCGTAAATGCGTTCATCATTCCATTTTATGATGGGTAATGATAATAAGCAAGACATTTGGGAAACTGCATAAAGGTATATTGGGAGCAAATGATTCTTTTAAATATTGTGTATACATTATACTTTGAGGGATTATGCTTTTGATTATTTATTTTTTAATCATCAAATACAAGCAACTTGTAATGATTCTCCTAAGTGTTCAAAAAAGTTTAAAGTGGGGTGGTCAATTATCTAGTTCTAGTTTTTTAGAATTATCAATGATAGCAGTTGAAAATGAATTATCTAGAATTATTCTAAATCTTCATTTATTAGAGAACTTTATATATTTGATCACTAATTACTAGTTAAATTTTTCTTGAGAAATGAGAGATCATAAATAAGATTCTTATAGAATTTTTTGTTCAGTAAAATTATTCAAGAACTCTAAATATCTCTACATTCTTTAAAGTCTTTTATTTGACCAATAGGCAGTTTTCTCAGAAGAGAGTAATTTCTTTTTATGTGAGTTGTTGTTTTTGTTTACTAAATCTCATGCTTAATCTGGGAAAACCATTGTTTATACGCATATGACTTTTATTTGAAGATTCTAGACATAAGAAATTAATTTTTGGGCCATGTCTGCACTTTTGCATGTTTGGATCCATAAAATAATTTATTTTGGGATGGTTTTCTCGACATTGACATATGGTAAGGGGTTTTCACGGGCTGCGGTTTAGGCATGGCTAATGTAAGATATCTGACAAGTGATTTTGTGATGCAATATCTGGTTTATTAGTGTTGAATTTTATACAATTTATTAATATTTGGTGAAGAGTGGGCTGCCAAAGCTTGTATATTTCCATTTTGGAACTTTTTTTGTCACTTTTTGCCTTAATAGGATTGAATGGAATGCGAAACTTTTTCCTAGTTCTTTAAAATACATTTCAATTTTTATGGAATGGCTCATATGACGGGACAATCTGATAGACGGTATTTTTTGTGTTTAATTTTTTTTGGCCCGAATATCAATTTTTCCTTCAATGTTTATTGGACCTCATAAGTTTTTTTCATTTTCATTCTCTTGGTAGCATGAATTATCTACCAATCTATTGGATGTTGGAACGTTGCCTTGAACCTAAAAGGTTCCATGGATGTTACGGGCGAAGTTATTGACGATTGCTACGTGTCATTTTTTGATTTATTCCAAAAGCGTTGATCAGAGACTGCATATATAACATTGCTTAGATTTGTAGATGAATAATTCCTTTGTGTTTTTTTGATTTTAATTCAAAATCACCTATATATTTAGATACCATTTTGGGTGAAGAGGATGGAAGTTTGAAGTGCAGAGGAACTTGAGGTATTTTGGTCACATTTGTTTAACGCACCGAATGTGCCAAGGTAATCTTGTGGCGCCAACTCCAAAATTGTTGTTGTTTCAAAAGGTCATGGCTGTTCATGTTTTTTCCTCCAAGATCATATTTGTTGCTCCTTTACATGGTGTGAATGGGTTTGGTAGCATGCAGTTGGGTTTCTTTTTTTCATCGTTAACTTATATATTTGAAGGCATTGCTGGTGATGTGCAGGATGAGAGAACCTACTTAGTTTTATCCCATTCAAGAGCACAAATATTGTGTGCGTCCTTGTGTTTATTTTTAATTGAGTTGATATCACCTTGTGATCCCTATTGTTTTGTTACAGAAGACAAAGTCAGGAAGTAGATGTTTTTCTGTGGCAAGGAACTTGTTTGTGAAATCCAGATTATGTTTATGAATATGCGTCGCGGTAATTTTGAGGCTTCTTATTTGCATTATTTCAATCCATTCACAGTAAAAAGCCAAATGCTCACAGGAGGATTTATTTTGTTTCTCAGTTTTCTATAGACTCCACTCAGAAAAATATGTTCTTTTTTGATTTTAATAATTTGGATTAAAGTAATATTTAGGCATTATGTTTATAGACAATTTTATTGTTGTGACAGGGTGTCAGGAATTTATTGACCTGTTTGGATGTTGTGTTGTGCAACAAATTGAGGTTTGTTTTTCTGAAACATAACCTAAAAAAATGTTCTTTTTTCTGGTGTTTGATTGGGCAGACTGTTTTAATTGCAGGAAATACAAATCTTGTATTTGCTACTATTATGCGGTTATGATGGATTAGAGTAGCAACTGAACTTTGAAATTGTTTGTGCCGCTTCTATAAATGCCAGAAAATGCCTTGCGAGGTTAAATAGGTATGTTTTCCAAATTTAAGTCATAACTCAGGGTTGGCTACTCGATGAATCTTTGTTGGAGGATGTTTGTGGTAAACAAAACATATTAATGCCATTCGACCTGCAACGTGTGTTTTCCCAAAAGTTGCAAGGCAGGAAAGAGCTCTGTTTCTAATTGCTTTACGACATCGAAACATGCACGCAGCTAAACACAATATTACTTACGCTTTCTTTCACACACATCCCAAATTTCAAATAAAAAATTTACTTTATTTGCTGTGTGTGAATCAATTTTTTTATGTTTGTTATACAAACCATTCAAAAAAAAGTTACATATTTAATTTACAATTATTTTTTCTTCAACAAATGTACCTAAATCAGAGATTGTACTTAGTGCTGTTATGTATCATTTATTTCCGGTAAGGGCAATGATGAATTACTATTCTGGAGCAACACTGGTATGTGGGAGTCTTGCATGCTCTGAGGTATCCTTCTAGACATCTGAACATCTCTTCTTAATTTCATAATTTTCTTCAAATATTACATAAAAATATATTATTTTATTATATTTTATTGTCCAAATATTTAATTATTTCAAATAAAATTTTAGTTGGTTAAGTCCACTGTGGGTACTGGACTTCCTGGATATACCCTGGCCTGCAAATTAGCTTGTTAACGTTCCTTCTCAATGGCGTCTGCCTTCTCTAAAATAATCCTCTTCTTTGTTTTGTGGGAAACAAGATTCAGTGATGCTCACCAGACAATTCTGTTCGGCTCCTTGAGATATCTTTAGGGGACCATAGTCTAAAGACATCTATAATACTCAGAATAAAACAATAACCATCTGCTTGCTGGCTTGTATTCATTAGAAGAAGATACCCCCACCCCCAAAGGTAAACAATTGATAATACCCATCTTGTGGTATAGTACATGTTGAGATTCCTTGGGGTCTAGTTGAATCGGCCACGAGCTTGTGTGGGCGATCTGAAAAACATCGAGATGCTTGCCTGAGATCTCCCCTGATGGTGACAATGTCGCTGGGGTGGGAACTTCATGCAGAGGATGTAGCTCTTCCAAGGATGGCGTTTATAAGTTGCCTGACTTGGCTCTGATGACAGCGAAGTTTTACCATATTCATAAGTTGTGGGCCATTATCGTCGCAAAAAAGAGACTGGCAGGAGATTAAAAAAACCTTTTTCCAAAAAAGTTTGGGGAAATGGGAAAATCCCCCTTTCCCCTCCCGAGAATCCAAGCATAGTGGTTCTGCATGGAGGAGGTGAAGCTCCTTGAGTCCTATCTGGATAAAATGCGGACTCGAACAAAATATCAGCTGCGGCTTTTCTGAGAACAAGGAGTCCACGCCGACATCGAAATCGGCGATACGGGCAGTGACCACTATCGGGTCGTTGTCAGGGTGTGTGCCCTGATGGGGAAAGATCTTACATGAAAGAAAGTGGAAACGAGAATAGAAGAAAAGAGTTGATGAGATGATGTTGTCGACTTCATCACCTGGCGGCGAGGCAGAGTAGGATCAAACGTTAAAGATGGCGGTTGGATGGTTTTCTTGCAACAGGGGAATAGGATCGCTCAACTGACTGGAAGCCTGGCAGTGGTGTTAGAGCTTGGGCCGGAGCCCCACATCTTCTAGGGCCTTGCCCTTCTGAGCGGCGTTACGCAAAGCGTCAATCAGGTAGGAACTCCTCGAACTTTGCCCTGATACCGCCAGTTTGTTAAGTAGGGCCTTTAGCACACAAACACTTGTGGAGCTTGTGCCTCGTAGTTTCCCATGGAACTCGCAGTGTTATCTAGAATCGCTCCAGCGGGCAGGTGCCGGCGTTGGGTCTTGAAGAGCGAACCCAAACATTGCCTTTTCATGTCTGCCGCATAAACTTTTAGTAAGCGACCCTAGAGAAGAAGTGCTTCTGCTCATAAGTTTGGTGGTGGCTTTTATCGCCTTTGCCATTGCTCTTACTCCTGTCGTTCATCATGCCCGATAATTTATAGCTTGATGTTTCCTCTTCTTCAGCAACGCTGGTCCTAGTAACATCAGCAAGGGAGGTCTCAAGCATCTTCCAGGAGCACAAACTGGCTGGCCCTTGCGACCAACTTTAGATGGCTTTCGGGGTGTTCACCACCTATATGAGACTTTGACAAGTCCCACTCTTGAGACCCCACGATAGTTTGCTTGGCAACAGTGGGGTCCACGTCTTCATGCTTTGCCGTCGTTGTAAGAAAGCAATTAGTGTAGTTCACGTAGACTTTCCTTCTCACCTTGTTTAATGTTGGCGTGAACTATATCCCGGACACAGACATCTCGTGTTCGACAGATGAAACGGAATCAGCTCCCATTTTAAATGCTCATAGAAGCAAAATATGACCCTTGGGCAGCTTAACAAAACCAGCTGAAACGCTGCCCATTTTCCAAAAGTGTTTGGCCAGGAGATGACACTTGTGGCCTCGTCTGGTTGGCAATTGCCGACAGCACTTCAAAACCCCTGAAATATGTCGCGAGGGTCAGTAGTACCCTTGTAAACTCAAGTCGGGCCTGCTGAAGTCCTCTGAAATGGACAACTTGACAGATAGCATGCAGAAAAAGGAGCATTACCATCGATGCGGGCCGAAGTAAGGTATCAAGCCCATATTGGAAGGGCCTAAAGTACCTAAAAGGGAGAGTTTCCTTTCAGCAGGAAGGAGGAAAGGCTGGATAAAAAAAGGCAGGCTGAGGAAGTGGACATGGAGAAAATGACAGAGAGGATGATGAATTTTGGTGAACTTTCAGAGGAGGAAAGATGGTGTCTAGGTCGGCTGAAAGGAGCAAGACGTCTGAGGCAGAGGCACTACAACCGCGGAGAGAACAGGAACCGCTGCAGAACCGGCGGGAGAGGAGAAGGAGCAGGAGGAGCCGCCGCAAGCGGCGAAAGAGGAGCAGGAAGCCAGTTCGGCAGCAAAACTGGTTGTGTTTGACGAAGAATCGCGACGATTAACTAGATCGGTGAAGGTTGGGCTATCAATCTCACGCAGGTACCGAGGTTCAAAGGTTTTCCTCTGGAAAGGAGGAAGCGGATTCGCATGCGATGTTGGATGTTGAGGCTAAAACCTTCATTGCCTGGCGCCTTGGCAGAGGGGCTTCGCCCAACCTGTGCGCTGGCGGACCAGCGGAAACTACTTTCT
>KZ452020.1:267566-288935 GCA_002786265.1 Apostasia shenzhenica
ATATTAAAAAGTGCATAAGATGTAAATAAGTTGATACTTAAGATTTGGTATTTGTATTAGATGTATAATAAAGTTAATTTTTACAGTTAAACATTTGAATTGAGCTAACAAAAGAATACTCGGAAATAAAAGAGACCATTTTAGGATTTGGTTTGGCAATTCGGAGCTTGGACTTGATGCTTTGGGTTTCATGCTTGGGCATTGGAAGGTAATTTGTTAATTTTTGGGGTAATTCCACTCAGGTCCCTGAGGTTGACTCGACTTGCAACGCAGGTCCACAATTTTGAAAACATGCCAGATAGGTCCTCAAAACTTAATTGTATTAAGCCATTATGGTCCTTAATATTTACAAAAAAGTTTCCAATAAAATCTAATTAAACAGTTTCTGCTTAAACATTCCGTTAAATAAAAAATTTAATTAAAAATTATAAAAATTTTTTTAATATGAAATTACAATTGTTATAAATTTTTTTATATTGAAATTACAATTGTACCCCTCACCTTCACAGTGCGCAAACCTGCGCTCGAGCGCCGGCACCGGCACGGACTGGCGTCCGCGCATGGCTCGCCGCAGCGCCGCTGGCGAGCGGGGCCGCTGCGACGCATGCGCCGGTGTTTGCGCTCCGGGCCGCGGCTGCGGTGACACCGCGCGCCGGTGTCCCGAGCGTTGGCGCCGGCGTCGACGCGCAGGTCGCCGCAAAGCGCTGCCCCGGCGCGCAGGGCCCCGCCCGCGGGTGCGTGTGGGTGTCCGCGCGCAGGGCCGCGCGCAGCGGCGACAAGCGCGCGGACGCTAGCGAGCGCCGGCGACCCGCGTCGGTCGCCGCAGCTTGACGGCCGCGCACGCCGGCGACCGCGCGCGGACGCCAGCACGCGGCCGCGCTCGCCGGCGGACCTCAACGCGGACGCCAGCGCGCGCGACGCGGCGGACGCCAGCGCGCGGCCGCGCTCGCCGGCGACCCTCACGCGGACGCCAGCGCGCTCCGGCTTCCGCGCGTGTCGCCGCAGCGCGCAGCCGCGCTATGCCCGGCGACCGCGCGCAGACGCCCCCGCGCGCCGGCGTCCGCGCGTCGGTCGCAGTCGGTTCGGGCAGCTTCCTGCGCGAGCTGCAGGCCCCTGCGTCGCACGCCGGCGTGCAGGCGCTGCCGGCGGCCCGGCGTTGCCGGTGAAGACATGGCAAGAAACTATAAGGAGTGATCTTAGTTACTTAGACTTAGATAAGAATTTGGTAACTGATAGGGCGCAATGGAAACAAAGGATTCATATAGCCGACCCCACCTAGTGGGATTAAGGCTTGGTTGTTGTTGTTGTTGTTATAAGACTTTTGCATTTTCGAACCTTCTTTTTCTTCTTCTTCTTCTTCTTATAAAGAACTATATAACGAGTTTATACATGATAATAATATTTATAATTAAATGTTGAATAAAAATAAGAATCTAGGATTATGAGTAAAATAAGGGAAAAATTAATTAAATAAGAATGAATTTAAATTCATATATATTTTGTTGCTTTCAGAATACATTCATGAAAATAGATTATCAAACAGCTAAACAGGTAAGTGAATCTATTTTATTGTGTTTACAAATTAATTTGTGAAAGATAAAATATTATATTTTCAGATATATGCTGGTTGCTATGTGATTATAATTAATTTTTCATGCTTGAACACTTTTATTATTGCTCGATTCTTTTCTTATATAAGATGGTTGATTGTGAAGAGTAATTATGCTCTTTTTAAATAAACTGAGCTATATGACAACTATAAAACAATTGATATTAAATTATGAAATTTATAATGATGCTATCATGAGATTGTTACATATAATATGTAAAAGAAAGTGTATTTATTTTTCTTCGCAATCACGCTCACCACGGTTCAAACTCAATGATGATTTTGATTTAATGACATCAAGTGGTAGTTTTTGGCTACTCGGGATAATGATGATCACGAAAGGTGACGTGTGTGGATTAATTGTGATGAGATACCTAAGAATGTGGATGCGACAACATCCAATGATAACTTATAGAGAGTTATTTGGTTGAGGTAACGACCTGGTCGCATCCAATGATAACTTATAGAGAGTCATTTGGTTGAGGTAACAACCTCGTCGTGACTGTGTTTGGGTCTTAATGCGATAGTGATATGTGAGACTGTTTTATTAAACATGTTAGATTAGAATCATTTACTGAGTCAACTAATGACTTATTTTTACAGATGTAAATCAATCACAATGATAGGTGAGGCAGTACAGAAAAGCTTCCATAAAAAGAGTTGTCCTTTTCTGTATATATTTTGATGTTTATATGGTGTGTATTTGTGTGTGTATGTGTGTGACACTATATAATCTGATTGTTGGTTGTCAGAAAACTTTTTGTGGGGATATTTCGCATTGTCGTTAGTGACATATTACAATATTTTATTGTATATAAGTGATTTTATATATGTACAGTTTATTGTGCAATATAAAATGTGTGGTTTTAAAAATTTATAACATGCTATATTTCTTAATAATTCTCGCTACCTAATCAAGCATAATCTGAATATAGCTGGATCATTAAAAAAGAATATGGTGATTGGGTCGTGACTATTGTCTTAAGTAGTCGGCTACGTAAAACTTATTAAACAAACATGACAACTGCAATAACAAATATGAAAGCTGCAATAACAAATATTTTTAAAAACTAAAAGACATTTATTGAGCACGCATGGACACTTTGATACACTTCCAAATACTTAAGAGAATATTCCAAGACACTTTTAGAATAATAACAGGATATTTTTGAGATAGGGTGCTACTAAGAGTATATTTGGTATAAGACTTCTAGGTTTGAAAGGTTGCTTTTTTTGATTTTTTTAGATGCATTTATGATTTAAATAAAATTAATTATATAATTAACCAAAAATGTTCTGCAGGATATTTATGTAATGCTTTTACCGAAGAATTATTTTTAAATTAAGAGTAAAAATATGTGTTCGTACATTTTATGAAATGAAAAGAAATTATTTTAATATTAAAAGAGATATAATAAAATTATTTTTTAATTAATAAAATAGTTTATTATATATTTAAAATATTGATTGAGATTTGAACAAAATTGTCAAAATAATTTTTTTTTTGGTTAGGGGCCAAAATAAAGTCTAAATACAGATCTCATTCGGATTAAATAGTCAGTTTTGCAGAGAATTTGCCTCATTTGGTCTGCCTCCTGCTTTTACAGTTTACTCTGATCGATCAAAACTGTACCTTCCAATGCCCAAGCATGAAACCCAAAGCATCAAGTCCAAGCTCCGAACTCCCAAACCCAAAATCCGAATCTTTTGTTTCGAGGTTTTTTTTTTAGCTCAATACAAATTTCAATTATAAAAATTAACTTTATTATTATACATCTAACACAAATACAAATTTTAGAATCAACTTTATATCACATCTTATGCACTTTTTAATATTAAAATAAAGTTATTTAATATTAAATTTTAAAATTTTTTTAATTTTTTTCTCTTTTCTAAAAAAAAAACTCGAGCTAAACGAGAAAAGATAATTTATATACAGTAAAGAGGAGAGGACAAATAAAAATCATTTCACTTAAAAATCAATCAATTAAATCATATTTAACATCAATTATGTTTATATATATATTGAAATATCTAAAAATATATCTAAAAATTATATATATATTCAATAAATAATTTATATTAAAAATACAAACATAAATTTTAAATTAAAATTATAATATCATACAACAATATCTATCATTAATTCTGTAATTATTAGATAGGGCACATTACATTCATTATTTATTTTCTTTGAAATATAACAAATATTTATTTAATTTTAAATATGTGAGATTATTATTTTATAATTTTTAATTTTTTATTTTTTTCTCTACGTATGATTTAATAATTTAATTATTTTTAATTGTTAAAAGTTTGATCGTTACTATTTTTACAATATTATTATATAATATTTTTTAAAAATAAAATTTATAATGAAATGCAATTTAACTTAAAATTCCATTCAAAGTAAAAACTTTTAATTTCAAATTAATCCTGATCGCTCCAAATCAATATGAAATTACTTTATTTGGAAAGTTGTTCTGCACTTCTGCTGATGAGGCAAACACTGCTAGAAAATGCCATAAAAAAAGCGCTGCTTGAAAAGCTTCTCTGACGCAGAGACAAATAGTACTTTTCTTCAAGGAGAGCTTATTTTGACGATCAAGAGGGACTATAACACTGGTGGTGACAAACTAATATGAGTTGCTACAGAATCAGAGAAAATACCTACTACTCAATTTATGCTTCACAGTTTGTGCTGGAAGGTGAGGCATTTGTTGGTGATTAGTGTTGGAGAATTTCGACACAACCAAGAATTCAAGTGTTTCTTTAGAGACTATGCAAGAATGGCATCACAACTAGAGATTGGTTACAACGAAGAGGTGTAATTGATATGGCAACTTGCTCTTTGGGATGTGAGTTGATGAGAGCATAACACACTTAGGGTCCGATAGTTGAATCTATAAAGCAATGCAAGATATCCTCCAGCAGTACCATATTTTATTTCCACTAACTCTTTCTTTATAGATGAAGCTCGAGATGATGGCAAGGGTAGTCAAATGTAATAGACGAGACTTGCAGCTTCAACTTGAAGTTGTAGCCCTCTATTATTGTTGGTAGTCCCATAACTTCAAGGTGCATAGTAAGCCAGTTCTTTCGGCGAAAGCTATTGCTACCACAGTACTGAACCTCATAGGTAATCCCATGAATTATCCAATGAGCCACTGGAACCCAACTGCCTCATTGAGGCCTTGTTTCCCTTCTCTTGATTCTTGCGTTCCCCCTCATCCAGGATGGATCAAAATTAACATTGACAGCTCAGTAAAAGGTAGGGGTACAGTTGGAGCCGAGTATATCATTAGGAACTACTATGCAATATTCATCTATGGTGATGGCAGAAGGATTCTTACACTTGCTGTTCTTATTGCTGAAAAATAGGCAGCTCTTGAGATTATCCTATGCGATACTCCAAGGACTATGGGTATTTGGCTTGAGGGAGTTTCTATGAAAATCTTACAACTTATTTTCAATGAGTTGGAATGTAATGAAGTTTCCCA
This sequence comes from Apostasia shenzhenica, assembly GCA_002786265.1. Classification (NCBI taxonomy): domain Eukaryota; kingdom Viridiplantae; phylum Streptophyta; class Magnoliopsida; order Asparagales; family Orchidaceae; genus Apostasia; species Apostasia shenzhenica. Next base: position 272,676 of record KZ452020.1, read on the forward strand.
CAACTGAACAGGTTTGCAGAGCCATTGCTTCGATCACCAACAACATAGAGTAGTGGATGGACTTTTTAGAAGATCCAACTTCGCTTCTCGGAATCCTATTCTAGTTAATATTGTGAATATTTTATTGTCGTTTGCTGCCTGCAGAGTTAGTTATATACAACATAACGTCAATAGTGCGGATGATTTTCTTGCGTACTATGCGGCACTAGGTGATTTTTGCTAGGAAATTGATATGCCCCTTTTCAATGGATTTTATAACATTTTCAAAGTGGATATTGAGTGACACTTAAAAGCTTGTAGTTTCTGATCTACGGCTGCCCTATGCCACATGTTTCTTCTTTTGATAGCTTTTTTTTTATTTAGGTGTCGTTTTAATGCATATATCTTTACCAGATTCCAAAACCAAAATAAAAAATGAAGAAAATTATTTCAGACGATCATAGTAGCGGTGAACCGCCAGCCTGCAATATCTCTTTGAGCGTGATAGATGAATCAAGTTAACAAAAAATTTGCTAAATATGTATGTAATTCATAGAACTTATAAGACAGTATATTATTAAATTCAATAATAAGATATATTTATAATAAATAATTTTTTTTAAAAAAAAATAATTTAATAAATTTTCAATAATAACATAGAAGTATATCATTAGTTATATTTTACAAACTCTATTATTCATTTATTTTCATTTTATTGTAGAGAGATACTTTAATTTAATTATTTAATAGACATTTACAGTTATGAAGTCTTGCTTAACTTTTGTAAGTAATTATTTATGTTGAGATTATAGTATTGTAAATCTTGTAGTAATAATTGAATTAATTATTATTTCTACTATCAGTTACGTAATTCTATTCCTCTTTAGAATATTTGTTATCCGCATGAATAAGATCATTAAAATCTATCTTAAATGTAAACAACAATTATCATATGGTGAGCAAGGTCCATCCTGGGCCTACAAATAAGGCTAGGCTAAAGATTAGTATTTGCCTTAAGTCAAGTTCAATAAAAATTAAATTTCTAAATTTTCGTACTAGATCCATACAATTGGGCGAAATGTTCATCCAGTTCAATTTCATTTTCAAGATAAACGAAGCATTACTATAAGTTATATTTTTAATTATAATATTAATTATACATGTAATATATATTAAGATATATGCAACAAACTAATTTATATTACTTGATTAACACTTAATCTCCATAATTATATATATATATTATATAGAGAGAGAAAGAGAGAGAGGTGGAGTCTCAAGATCTATAGAGAGATATAATATACTGTAAAATTGCTTAAATACTTTGAGCAACTAATATGAATATTTCAAAACATATCAAATTAATTAAGGGTTAGGGTGATTCTACAAATAAAAAGGAATAGGGCATGAAGACACGAAAGTCCGACGTTAGTCGGATTAGGATTGAGGGTTGAACGTTAATTTCAGATGGGCATGTTTGAAAATTAAAATTTAATTAAAAATTTAGAATAAATTTCAGTTTCGATTATGATTCATAAAAAAAATTATTAAGCCTTATTTGGTTTAAGTTTTTTTTAAGTTAGAGAAAAAAAAATTATTTTATAAATTTAATAGTAATGAAATATACTTTAATATTGAAAACTGAGCAAGATGTGAAATTAAAGTAATTTTGATATTCGTATTTGTGTTAAGTATAAAATAAAATTATTTTTAATAATTAAATTTATATTAAGCTAAAAGAACATGTCTAACTAAAGAAGGCCTTAATTTTGATATTCTTTAATTTTTTAACAGTTTCAATTTCAGAAATTTAGTATACCATGATTCTGTAATTTTTACTCAATTTTTTTTTTCAAAATGAGAAAATATCTGCTGAAATCATGTTATCTTATGGATCTTGACCAAAATAAAGAAAACACACCTCAATTTGTTTGCACAAACAATTTCAAAGACAGTCGTACTCTAATCCATCATAATCCGCATAGTAGTAGCAAATACAAGATTTGTATTTCTGCAATAAAACAGTCAGCCCAATCAAAAAACATTCCACACCAGAAAAATAACTTTTTTTAGGTATGTTTCAGAAAACACACCTCAATTTGTTTGCACAACACAGTATCAAAATGGTCAATAAGTTCCTGACCACCCTGTCACAACAATAAAATTTTGTCTATAAACATAATGCTAAAATATTACCGTAATCCAAATTATAAAATCAAAAGAACTTACACATTTTTCTGAGTATAGTCTATAGAACTGAGAAACAAAAATACATCATTTGTCAGCATTGGCTTTTTATGTGAATGGATTGAAATAATGTAGGTATAAGAAGCTCAAAATTACCGCTATCGCATATTCACAAACATAATCTGGTATTTCACAAGAAGTCCTTGCACAGAGAAACATCACCTTACTGATTAGTTTCTGTAACAAGTACAAAGGGATCACTAAGGTGATATCAACTCTTAAAAAATAAAGGACAGCCACACAAATATTTGAGCTCTTGAAATGGGATAAAACTAAGTAGGTTCTCTCATCCTGCAATCACCAGCAATGCCTTCAAATATATAAGTTAACTTGAAACAAAAGAAACCCAACTACATGCCACCAAAACCCATTCACACATAGAAAAGGAGCACAATAGTTGATCTTGGAGGAAAACATGATAGCCATGACCTGAAACAACAACATTTTTGGATTGGGCAACAATGTACCTTGGCACATTCGTGGTATACAATGTGACAAAAAACCTTCAAATTCCTTTGCAAACGTCAACTTCCACTCTCTTCACCAAAATGGTATCCTAAATATATGGATGATTTTGAATTAAATCATAAACAAGAGATATTATCACTATACAAATCTATAGCAATTACATATATGCCAAGTCTCTGATCAAAGCTTTTTGGCAAATCAAAAAACGACACGTAGCAATCACAATAACTTCTCAGGTACATCCATGGAACCTTTTAGGTTAAGGCAACAGTTCACATCCAATAGCCTGGAGATAAAATTCATGCTACCAAGTGGCCAATTAAAATACATGAAAAACTTATGAGGGGTCCAACAAAACATTGAAAAAAAATGATATTCTAGCAAAAAAAAAATTAACACAAAAAATACCGTCTCAGATGTCCGTCATTGAGCCATTATCATAAATTTAAATGTGATTTTAAGAATTCGGGAATATTTTTCGGCATTCCACACAATCCTATATAAGAAAAGGACAAAAAAAAGTTCAAAATAAAATATAACAACCTTTGTCAGCTCACATCTTCACCAATATAATAATTTGTATAGAATTCAACAACGATACCTAGATATTGCATCACAAAATCGCACTTGTCAGATATCTATCACATTAGCCATGACCTAACCCAGCCCGTGAAATACATCTTATAATATGTCAATGTCTGAGAAAAATAATCCCTAAGGTTTGTTTGTAAGGTTAAGTTTAAGAAGGTTAAAATTAAACTTGGATAAAAATTTTTTTTATTAAAAATTATGAATGATGTCAAATAAAGTTAGTTATTATGCTGGGATATGTGAGGGATGTGATATAAAGTTAGTTATTATATTGGAATATGTGAGGGATGTGCTATAAGTTAGTTATTATTTTTTGTAATATGTGTAGGATGCGAAATAAATTTAATTTTTAATATTAAATTTTATGTGTGATGTGATATGCCTGGTTAAAATTAAACAAGATTAATTTTAAACTTCTAGACAAACGGGGCCTAAGGTATAATTATTTATGCATCCAAACATGCCAAAAGTGTAGACGGGGCCAAAATTAATTTGTTACGTCTAGAATCTTCAAATAAAAGTCATATGACGTATAAAAGCGACAATCACATAAAAGAATTACTCCCTTCTGAGAAACTCCTATTGGTCAAATAAAAACTTTAAGAAATGGAAGAGATATTTAAAGTTCTTGAATAATTTTACTGAACAAAAAATCTATAAGAATCCGATTTATAATCTCTTATCTCAAGAAAATTTTAATAGTAATTAGTGATCAAATTTACAAAGTTCTCTAATAAATGAAGATTTAGAAAATTCTAGATAATCATTTCCAATTTCTATCATTGATAATCTAAAAAACTAGGACTAGATAACTGACCACCCGACTTTAAACATTTGTTTGAACACCAAGGAGATCATTACAAGTGCACGTATTGATTATTAAAATAAATAATAAAAGCATAATCCCTCAAAGAGTAATGTATACACAATACTTAAGAAATCATTTGCTCCAATTTACCTTTCTGCAGTCTTCAAATGTCTTGCTTGTATCATACACATCATAAAATGGAACATGGACGCATTTACGACGAAAAATCTATAAAATAGTAAAAGACTTAAACACCACATTTGACTAAAAAACCGATCTAAGAAAAAGTGCAACAGAGAAATTCATTACCCCAAATTTTTTATATTCTTCTCTAGTGATGTATTTTCTAAAAGCCAATTTAAGCATCAAAGAATGTGCCTAAAAAGACAAACCATCAATAGTTTGAAATTGAGTGTTCTCAGTTAACTCATAAAATATTATCTAAGCGTACCTTAGCTCGTTTTTGAACATATGGTGCTTCTGTATTCTCCAACCAATCTGAGAACCATTGCAAAGAAATGACAATGTTGGAGAAACATGATGCATCTGCAAATAAACTAGTAGAAAAAATATACCCAAATGTCTGGTAAAGCATCACTTTCAAATTCCGAATGTGATTCCTCAACTTTACACCTCGTGACAAAAATATCAACCTCGTGCATTGTCTACAATCACAATGTTTAAAAGAGTGGGTATGAAATGATGCCTTCTCTTTCTAGAGATTATAAAGAAAAAGACAGCAGCTTAAAATTACCATTGATTTTTCAAGTACAAAATCAATTGATTCTAAGAGCCATTTCTCAAACATTTCACGTTTTCGTATAAAAGTACATGCCATATCAAGACTCTGCAAGATAGTATTTCATAGCATAAGTGATGGACTTACCTTTTTTAAGTGATATAAATAATGTAAACACAAACCTTAAATAGTCGCAAAGACAAGTCCTCAGGAATACCTTGCCAATAAATTGATTTTTGACAGATATTTTTTAGTCCATCGGGAAGCTAAATAATATGCAACCAATAACAAAAATAAAATCTTTTTTCACACAAAAAATAGGTTATAGAAGAAAACCACAAAATCCAAAACATCACCTTTGGAAAAAAATTTTTTACCTTTACATGAGCATGCAAGAACACTCTTTGCATTACTTTGAAGGCTAAATAAAGTTTCTCATACGAGATTTCTTCCCAATAAAAACCATCTACCATACCATCTAGTATACTGCCAAATTTCTACACAAAGTAAACATAATCAAAAGATTAAATAATAGGAAGCTGAACAACAAATGCATCTTTAAATAATGCCAAGAAATAAAATTAATAAGTTATGGATGAAGAATGATGAGAAGCTTATATAAAATGATGGATTTGGTACATTTATAGAAATTTCTAAGAAGATAGATATTCTAGTGAGGTTACTATCACAAATTGTAATCTATCGAGTAAAACGAAACATAATTTTTTAAAATTAAGCTCCAAGTGTGACGCTAAAAGCGAGAGAATCTTCCGACCAAGATAAAGAAAAGAATTTGGTCAATTTAGGAAAAAATAATAGCAAAAGATAATAAAATTCGCCAAGCATGAAAACATTAACATAAGTGAGGATTTACAAGAAGAAATAAATTTCCAAACGTATCAAAACGCCTCCAATATATTTTGGACTAATATAAAATTACACTCGTATGAGCTTTTCCTAAGTAGAACTTACAGTAAATTTTTTTGAAATAGACCTGTTAATAAATAAAGCTTAATAGATCACTAAATCATATTTATGCTCCTAATAATATCATGAATTTAAAAAAGTTATTAAAAATTCATTATTAGAACATTCATTTAATCTATTAATTTTTACTTTCTACAGTAAAATAAATCAAAAGTTTTATAAATAATCTTTTATTCTCTGCAATAGTTGATTTTAGTGAATGAATAAAATTATTACCAAATTTTCCATCATTATTCCAACTTTTCAAATTCTTATAGTATTGCTACTTTTCAAACTTGTATCATAATAAGTCTTCCAATAATTTTATATTTCATTTCACATATATAATAGGAAAAATCATATTTATCTTTACTATTATTAAAAGGGGATTTACTTATGTCACCCCTAAAGTAAGCTTTATTACATATTTCACCTCCAAAGTTATCTATTTATTTTTGTCCCCCCTCACTACCGTTATCTTCCTTGACCTTAACTTTGGGGGTGAATCATTGGTCATTAATCTTGAGGTAACAATTTTGGAGGTGAAATACATAATAAAACTTACTTTAGGAGGGATAAAAGTAAATAAATAACTTTGGGGGTGAAACATGTAATAAAACATACTTTAAGAGTGACATAGGTAAATTTTCCTTATTAAAATCATCACATGAATTTACAAAAGTTATTAAAAGATTCAATATTAGAACTTTCATTTAATCTATTAGTTTTTACTTTCTACAGTAAAATAAATCAAAAGTTTTTAAATAATCTTTCATTCTCTATAATAGTTGACTTTAATGAATGAATAAAATTATTTTTGAATTTTCCATCTTCCTACTTTTCAAATTCTTATAGTATTGCTATTTCATTCTAGTCCCTTCCATTTTCCCTTAAATGTTTCACATCAAACTTGTATCATAATAAGTCCTCCAACCATAAACTATATCACAATTTTAATAGCTGATTTTAATGAATGAATACAATTATTTTCTAATTTTCTATTACTTTTCCTATTTTTTAAATTCTTCTTGTATTTTCATTTTCTTCTAGTCCCTCTCATTTTCTTTTACACGTTCCACGTCAAACTTGCGTCAAAATAAGTCCTTCAACAATAAATTACATTACGATTTGATGAATTATTGATCAATAAAGTTACTTTATCTCCAACAAAGTGTTAAATAACTCTACATATAGAAGCATGCATGTGCATTGAGTACCTCGTTGCTAATATTTCTCAATATTCACAATAATCAATTAAATATATTAGCTTTTTTATGGCATAACAATTGTTATAGCTTATGCTAAATTTTCTAACATTTCCCTTGATGCAGTTTCTTACATAAACCTTCTTCCACGTGAGCCTATTTGGTCGTGATTTGAAACTTCCACTTATGATCCACAGAGCTAAAAAAAGGCTTTCAAATCTATCAAGTATAGAATCATCAAACGAAATGACAGATGGAAGGAATGTCTTCTAACAATTGACATAAAGAAAATTATGATAAAGGTTGTGGCACAAGCCATCCTAATGTATGCTATGCGCATTTCAAGCTTCCAACCACCCTTTGCTCTGAAATTGAAAGTGCCATAGCATGGTTTTGGTGAAGAAAACTCATCCACATCTAAAGGAATTCGTTGATGTCGTTGGAGTGATTTATGTAAACATACGGCGAATGGAGGCTTGGGATTTAAGAAATTCAAAAGCCTAGTCCTTCCAAGCCAAGTAGAAAACAATGGTGGCGACTCATACATGATCCCTATTCGTTGATGTTAAAGGTCAAAGGTAAATATTTTCCTGTTGCAAATACCAAACAAGCAACCTTGGCAAGAAATCCATCCTTTGATTGGTGGAGGAGCATTCGAGAAGTAAGACAGCCATTGTGAACGGAATTACCTGGTAAGTGGATGATGGCAAAAATATTAAAATTTGGAAAAATAAACGGATCTGATCGTCTTGGCTATTAAACCCGCACTCCAATTAAATTCCTTCACAAGGATGCCACAGCAAATTCTCTAATTAACACTCAAGATCACAACTGAAACTTATCAGCACACATAATTTTTAAACTGAGGATATCAATGCTATTTGGAGCATTCCATAGAGATATATCCATTTACCAGACCAAGGGATTTGGCCGATCCCCCCGTCAATGATCTATTCTTACAATAGCGGCTACAACTGACTTCTAAATTTCACAAGCAACAAACGCTAGTATGCCACAAGGCCTCAAATCTTTGTCTCGTTGCAGAGCAATGTCCAACAGCAAGGAAAATCAGTTTAAAAAATTATTTTGAGCCTAATGTCGGCCAACAAAATCAAATGCATTATTCAAAAAGCTATATATGATTTCTTATCTATTTTTTCTAATTTGCAGATCTAGTAGAAAGCTTGAGAATTCTAGATGCCTCCACTGCCACAAAATGAAAGAAACTGCCTTTTATGTATTAACGAATTGAATGTTTGCAGAAACTTTTTGGACGGCTGCGACATCACCATGTCAAAAATGTCTCCTGTTGATAATTGCCTAAGTGGATACAAGCGATGTTGGAGGATTCTGGCCAATCTAAAATTAAACTTTCTTTGTCATACTATGGCCAACTTAGGGAGAAAGGAACACCAGATTGTCAAGAAAAGCTAGAGATTGCAAATTTTGCTTTGACCTTCCGCAATGAGTTTGAAATGATTCAGAGAACAGAGGCCTCCTTAACCAATGGTTTTTAAATCTTTGGTCTCAACCTCCCAAGTCTTCCATTAAAATTAACTGTTTACACAGGAACCCAACATCCCAATCATTTACGTGGCACAGGTCAAGTCAACCAAGTCATCTACAAGCCAAGCTAATCCACACATGGTGGAAGGACCAAACAAGAGCATGGTTCGTCCGACATCTTCTCCATTTAAAGGATCCTGAGCCAACAGTAGAAGTCAATTTTTGGATCGTCCTTTGCCCATGCTCCTTCCGTACCAATGGATCCCAGACATTTGATCGTCCATTTAAAGTATACAACAGTGACGTCATGTCAACTTTGTCTATCAAATTCCAAAAAATTGTCACGTAGAAGCAATAGAGCAAGGACGTCATTTGTGTTGCCGACTCGACTGTCTAGCCATTTCTCTAGCACCATAGATTGTAGGGCCCATCCTTCCACCGAGACATCTACATCAGGCTCCATGTGGCAAGACCAACACCGTCCTAACATCCAGGTCACTCCAGACAATCCAGATTGGAGAAAACACTCATTCCCTTTCTTCATCTCTACTATGGCTATAAATACCAGGATTTAATCTAGTTCAGAAGATCACATGTATTTTTTCACATGTACACTTCTTCAAATATAGTGGAATATTAAACTTGCTTGACTAGTGGACTAAGGATGAGCTCTTCGAACCACCTACATCTTCATGTGGCTTACTTTTTTGCACTATTCTCCCCATTTCTAACTAACGACCTCAACCCTCTCTCACGCTTGCCTACAGAAACGAAAAACATCACCTATTAGCAGAGCGCTATGTCCCTTTATGTCAAACCATAATTTTAATGCTACTTTAAAAATAGAAGAAATTTGTGTGGCTATGAGTGTGATTGCTAGAGATTCTTTAAACAAAGTTTTAGCCAGTTTGGCCGTTAAAGTTTTTGGTTGCTTGAACGTACAACTGTAGAGTATTTAGCATAGGAGTAAGCAATATTAATGTTAGTGAATTAAAGTGAACATTTATATGGAAGGGGATTCGCCAAAGGCCATCAAACTTATTCTTTCTCCTGATCAGTGTTCTAACATTGGTGCTTATCTTCTTTAGAAGGAACGTATCAAATCTTTCAATAAATGCTCTTTCTCTCATGTTCGTAGAGACGAGAGAACAAGGTAGCACAAATAATAGCCCGCTTTGTTCTTCAGTTAGATACTTGGAGAATTTGGTTTGGCACCTTCAAATTTTATTATTGAGAATATGAAAAAAGATCTCTTTTCCTGATACTCTAACCTTGATATTGAAAAAAAAAATAACAAAACTGTCCCTCTTTTATAAAACTGCCTTATTTTTATCCTTTAATAAAGTAATACTCTCAAACTAAAAGCCCTATTTGATGCACGTGTACATTCATCCAGTCAGTATCACAAGCACAATCTTTGTTTTGAGCAAAAGTCACGTATTACATAGCCTTGATTTGACACAAATGCATTTACCGTATCTCTTATATTATTGGGAATACCCACTTGTACATTGTAAATAAATCTAGTCAATATGGCCAGTTAGACTCAATTAGTTTCAATAAGTTGAATAAGAACTAATATGGATTACCAACAGACTTATTTATACGAATGTTGCAAACAAGGGGACAGGTTGTAATTAATCCATTAAAAACCTAAATCCCTAAACAGATTGGGCCTGCTGGTTCAAGGCATCGCAACTCTTTGGTTCTCTGATCCCTTCTGCACACGATCCCACGCATTTCAACCAACACCGACCATGCATCGGCCTCATCCTTCCCATTTTGAATCACCAAACTCCAAGATCCGCTAGTTTTGAGCAAACAACCACAAGAACAAAGCCATGACTTAGTGGCATTTATCAGCTCCATGCAAGTTCGCCCACAAAGAAAAATATTCTATCGCTCTCTCCTGCTATATAGATCCTGAATTATGGGATGATCTCAACCGCCCGTTAATGATATTACTGAGATTTTCACTGAGTTGAATACATTTTTCAAGATTGAGGGGTCTCAGCACAAGTGGAATCGAATCTTCCCAAGAGAAGCAAGTGGTCACGACCGATCACCTTCCTAATTGTCAATTTCGAGAAAGTGGACATGAGTGTAACGCAGAAGCTACAAAGCAGCAGTAATTCTTAAGTTGTAGACTTGATGTTCCTTTGGTCCTAAATTTCTGCCCTACTGTTCCTATCAAATCCTCGGTATTTTAGCAAATTTCTTCGATTCTCGAAATTGTGGTCTTCAACTTTATAGTAACTTCTATTTTTTTATTAGAACTTTATAGCAATTTCATTTGCAAAAGGAAAGTAACTTTTGAGTTATTTAGTCCACTTTTTGCGAAGATTTCTATTTACTTACATTTACTATTTTGTTGTGCCTTTGGTTACTTTGAACTCTTCTATTAATCTCGAGTGTTGAGTTAGTGTATTCAAATGTCTAAAGTTTAAATCAGTTTTACAGATTGAAAAGAACTACTTGATTTATTAAATCAAGCAAATTATTTAAACCAGACAAACTTCATTAGAGCTTAACAAGACCTCTGTCAAATTGCATAAGTTTCTACATTTACTTAGAGCAAAGTTAATCTTGTAGAAATCACTATGAAGTATATGTGTAATTGAAGGTTAGTATAATTAAGATAAGTATGATCTACGCTTAACTGTATGTGTTGGTTCAATACTTATGGTGTGGCACATTCATACTGAGAGCTAGCCTGAACACTTTTAATTCTACATTCATCTACACTTTAGAGTTCCCTTTGGGTACAATCTAAAATTTAATCTAAGTTTAACGTTTAAGTAACACCAACAATTCTAGTCTAATTCCAATACTACTTCCTCATAATAAACATAGCTTTGCTAATCTATTTGATGCTTATGAGTAAGCAAAATCCTCCACCATAAACCTCAATAAAACCTACTATTGCTTGTGTCAGAACATATGAGTCACTTCAGTATCCCGCTGCATCACTATTCTCATATACTTTATCCTCGCCCCACTCCCAATCCTAAAGAAACATCAAATTCAATGCTAAACCGTAGGTGCACCTCCTTTCTTTCCTCCTCATGCCAATGAGAATTCTTGTCGTCCTACTACCAAACATATGCCACCTCTCCTCGCACAACAGAACCACGACTCACCTTGTGGCTACACTCTATGCTCACTAGAATGTATAAGCTACTGAACCCCAGCACCACACCTTACTCCCCTTGATGCTAATGGGTCTCTCTTCAAACTTTCAAGAGCATCACTGGAACTTGCCGCAACTCTCTGAGAGCTAACGGGATGTCGTATCCTCCCTCCCCTAGCACTTTTCACCCTTATAGTCGCGGCTCCAATACTCACATTACTTTCACATCCAACATAAATACAAATATTAGAATTAACTTTACTTCACATTTTAAATGCTTCAAATATTAAACTAAATTCTTTTCTCAATAAATCTATAAGATAAAATATTTTTTCTTTTATCTAAAATTCAACCCTCAAACCACATGAGTACTTATGGCTTTTATCCGCGCACATGACTTTGCCTTTTGGAATTCCCCACCTTAAGACTCTATGAACTATCTTATTTATCAACTCTCTCAACTTGCTTTATTGCTCTTCTTCCATCACCCACTTGTATGCTTGCATGCCAATCATTATTTTTAAGCTTTAATTTGTTGCTCTTCTTCCCTTGCATAGGGAACAATGTTCATGGCATTGGAGCAAGAGACTGTTATACAATATATACAATATATAAGTACAATAAACGACTACATATTGTCGAGAGACATATGGTCGAGAATGAACGTCGAGCCAAGGAAAGCCATCTTATTAGTGAACATCTGACCAAAAATGTCTTACAAAGCTAAGAACAATATGTACTTTTTAAGGCAGTGATTCAAATGTGATGGACTAAGTAATAGTTTTTATGAGGAACTTTAACAGCGAATTCATTTTGTTTACTTTCGATTAATGAGTTATCACAATATTTATACAACCCAACAACAGTCATGAGCATGCCTTCAAGCTGGTAGAAGAAGACTAACTCGTGGCCAACTAATATTTGGCATACTATTGAAATCAAACTTGACAGATAAAGGAGAGCCAGATCCCCACACGAAAACCTCCAGTCAAGTGTTCCAACTAGACAACAATCCACAACCAAAAGACATTCGTTGTTTAGAAGGGAAACCTCTAATAATAGGTAGGTCCTGAATCTACAAGAAATCTCTCAAATTAATAAAGATGATGTAAATAATTTAGCAATTAATAAAGCTTTCAACAGTAAATTAAAATAAATAGAATGTCATGAACAAGCGAAGTATCATTGGTAACTGGAAGAGACTAAGAATTGCAATCACGAGACTCATTAATGAAATAATCATTAAAAAACCTCTAGAGGATGAATCATCCCAAATCCAACCCAGTATTTAAGCGGATTTATATATGTAAAGAAAACTGGTGAACAAATAAATTAGTTTTGCCTTAAAAAAATGAATAGCAGAGAATTATGATTTCAACAGAACGCAGTATATGTAATGACGCACAAGGAAGATACTTTCAAATTCATAATACTTATATTTTTGCTATAGAGGTCAATAATAAAACAATTCTCATACCAATTTTATTTCAGCAGCAATCAGAACTTCTTTGTCAGCATACTTGAGCTAAATCAAAAGAAAACGTCATTTATTGTCCATGCAGACAAGGATATTAAACACCTAACAGAAGAAAAGAGATCCCTCAATAAGCATCATCAAATTACTCACTAGTTCCTGCTCGAGCTCCCAATCGGTCATAGCAGAGTCGTCATCGCTACGGGCTTCCTTGACAGGCCAAATCAAAACAGAAAAATCATTTGTCGTGATGGATTCCGCGCAGTGCAGAAAAGGTCATTAAAAACCCAAACAGAAAAGAGATCTGAGAAAAAGCATCTTCAGTTGCTCACCAACCCAAACCAACGAAACGAAGAAAAGAGGTCAATATCTTCACAATCCTTGTCAAGTTAAATCAAAAGAGAAATGTCATTTGTTGTAACGGATTCCGTGGAGAAAAAGTTATCAAAAACCCTAACATAAACGAGATCCATCTGCAAGCATCTTCGTTTACCAATTCTTGATTGAGCTCCGTATCCGAATCGGTCATAGCGGAGTCGACAACAGAAACGCTCCAGGCATCGTTGTCATGCTAAACCAAAAGAGAAACGTCATTTGTTGTAACGGATTCTGTGAAGAAAAGGTTATTAAAAACCCTAACAGGAAAAGAAATCCGTGAATAAGCATCTTCCGTTACTTACCAATTCCTGCTTGAGCTCCGCATCCCAATCATTCATAGCAGATTCGTCAGTAAGATCGCTACAGGCCTTCTTGACAGGTGAAAGCGCAGACGACGCCACCGCCGCCGACGCCTCTTCCGCAACCCTCTTAAGCAGTGGAACCATCAGGAACGAGCGCCGTTCATTGCTGTGATCATCCAATCCGCAAGCCATGAGCTCGAGGAATCCATGCGGCCTGAGAGTCTCGCGAAACCAAAAAACGTAAAGGCAACGCGGAATAGCTAGGGTTAGGGGGATTCTGCATATAAAAAGGAATAGGATACGAAAGACACGAAAGTCCGCCGTTAGTCGGATTAGGGTTGAGGGTTGACGCTAATTTCGGATGGGCAAGTTTGAAAATTAATTAAAAATTTGGAATAAATTTCAGTTACGACCATTCATAAAAAAAAAATGTTAATTTTGACATTCCTTAATTTTTTAACAGTTCCAATTTCAAAATTTTAGTATATCATAATTCCGTATTTTTTACTTTAAAAATCTATTTATTTATTTTTCAAAATGAGAAAATTTCTGCTGAAACCATGTTATCTTATGGATCTTAATTAAAATAAAGAAACTAAACTAACAAAATTGATTAATATTAGAGGAGCATGAAACTATAATCAGAGTAGTCTGAAAGTTTTGATCTTACTTAAATATCATGTCAAATTCGGTGTCATAGTCAGAGTAGTCTGAAAGTTTTGATCTTACTAAAATATCATGTCAAATTCGATGTCAAAAAAGGGATTATATTTAAGTTAAAAATTTTGACATTAAAACATACACAAGCAGGTTTTGGTTTCACCTGAGTTCAACCCTAGTGACTTTCAATTTAATAGGTAGCCCCATGAATTTTTCTCAAGCCTATGAAGAAAACTTTAGCTCTGTTTGATAATAAGAAAAAAAAAAGAAGAGTTGGTTAGAGTTTTTAATCATGTTTAAAAAATATGTATAATGTGAAATAAAGTAAATTAGTTATATTAAAAATTGTGTAGGATGTGAAACAAAGTTGATTGATTTATTGAAAATTATGTTGGATGTGAAATAAAGTGATTGTTTGATGTTAAAATTTGTGTGAGATAAGATATAAAATAATTTTTTAATTTTTTTTAAAAATAAATTTAAGATTTTAACCATAGCTAATTTTAGCCATTATTTTTAGCTCATTGCCAAACAGGACCTAATTTCAATATAAACAATCAAATTTTTTACTTACATGGTGCATTCATAAAAATATTAATGAGTGACGTGATCAATGCATATGTTTAATTAAAATTTTATTTGAATAATTAAATATTGGACAGTAAAATATAATAAAATAATATAATTTATGTAATATTTTTGAAGAAAATTATGAAATTAAGAATAGAACATTACTAGATGTTTAGAAAGGCACCTAAAAATTATTCATTTATGTTAAATGCTCTCTTTACAGATATTTATTTGATTGAGAAGTATTTTTAACATGGATTTCAATTACCCTTCAGAGCATACGAGATGCTAATCTTTTTATGAATATTTTTCTCTTTTGTTTGGGGTCCGTATATAGAGCAAGGCTCCAAAATTAGTAATTTCATCTGCCCATGAAAATAAATGATATATAACAGCACTAGTCAATCTCTAATTTAGGTACATTTGGTTGAAGAAAAGATAATTGTAAATAAATATGTAACTTTTTTTTTGAATGGTGTATAATAAAATTGATTCACACATAGCATATAAAGTAAATTTTTTATTGAAATTTGTGTGTGAAAGAAAGGTAAGTAATATTGTGTTTAGCTGGTGCATGTTTCGTATGTCTGTAAGGCAATTAGAAACAAGAGCTCTTTCCTGCTTGCAACTTCTGGAAAACACACGTTGCAGGTCGAATGGCTTTAATATGTTTTGCCACGGCATCCTCCAACAAAGATTCATCGAGTAGCCAACTGAGTTATGACTAAGTTGGAAACATACTATAACCTCGGCAACAGTCGTACTCTAATCCATCATAATCCGCATAGTACTAGCAAATACAAGATTTGTATTTCTGCAATAACAGTCTGCTCAATCAAAAAACGTTCAACGCCACAAAAAGAACATTTTTTAGGTATGTTTTAGAAAAAACACCTCAATTTGTTCGCACAACACACATCAAAATGGTCAATAAGTTTCTGACCACCCTGTCACAACAATAAAATTTTGTCTATAAACATAATGCTAAAATATTACCTTAATCCAAATTACAAAACCAAAAGAACTTACACATTTTTCTGAGTATAGTCTATAGAACTGAGATATATTTCATCATAGGGCATAAATGAAATAGAAAGCCAATACTTTTAATACGTATTTCATCATTGGGCTTTGAATTTTAATTTTGATTTCATCATAGGGATTAATTAATCTAGCAAAATAGAGAAGACAAAAATAGATGTTAAGTCACAGCAATGATAAAGAAGCTTGAATAATG
>KZ452022.1:17486-246733 GCA_002786265.1 Apostasia shenzhenica
TTATTTCTTTCTAAATGACTTTATGGAACACCGGCGCATTGCGACGGCTTCCCAGCGCGCCGCCCATCCCTTCGGCGCTCCCGCCCAAGCACGCTTAACTCACGTGATTTTTTCCAAAAAAAAAATGCAACACGAGGAATTCCCATGAGGTCACCCATCCTAGTACTACTCTCGCCCAAGCACGCTTAACTACGGAGTTCTGATGGGATCCGATGCTTTAGTGCTAGTATAATCACACTCATATTGTTAGTTTGCTGACGTCTATTTAGATCACACGGGACGCTGACGCCCGATTTTGGCTTTCTATTCTCTTGACGGAATTCAAGCCTCGAAATAAAATTAATTACTTTCTAAATAATTTTATGGAACACCGATGCAACGCTACGGCTTCCCCGGGCGCCGCCCATCCCTTCGCCTCTTCGGCCCAAGCATGCTTAACTCACGTGATTTTTTTAAAAAAAAGATTGCAACACGAGGACTTCCCCAGAGGTCACCCATCCTAGTGCTTCACTCGCCCAAGCACGCTTAATTGCGGAGTTCTGATGGGATTCGGTGCTTTAGTGCTGGTATGATCGCACTTGTATTATTAGTTTGCCGACGTCTATGTAGATCACCCGGACGCTGACGCCCGATTTTGGCTTTCTATTCTCTTGACGGAATTCAAGCCCCGAAATAAAATTTATTTCTTTCTAAATAATTTTATAGGACACCGGCGCAATGCGACGGCTTCCCAGCGCGCCGCCCATCCCTTCGGCGCTCCCGCCCAAGAACGCTTAACTCACATGATTTTTTCCAAAAAAAAAAATGCAACACGAGGACTTCCCAGGAGGTCACCCTTCCTAGTACTACTCTCGCCCAAGCACGCTTAATTGTGGAGTTCTGATGGGATCCGGTGCTTTAGTGCTGGTATGGTCACACTCGTATCTTTAGTTTGCCGATGTGCATTTAGATCACCCGGGACGCTGACGCCCGATTTTGGCTTTCTATTCTCTTGACGGAATTCAAGCCCCGAAATGAAATTTATTTCTTTCTAAATGATTTTATGAAACACCGGCGCAATGCGACGGCTTCCCAGCGCGCCGCCCATCCCTTTGGCGCTCCCGCCCAAGCACGCTTAACTCATGTGATAGCCAAAAATCGGGCGTCAGTGTCCCGTGTGACCTAAATAGACGTCGGTAAACTAACAGTACGAGTGCGACCATAACAGCACTAAAGCACCGGATGCCATCAGAACTCTGCTGTTAAGCGTGCTTGGACGAGAGTAGTACTAAGATGAGTGACCTCCTAGGAAGTCCTAGTGTTGCATTCTTTTTTTGGAAAAATCACGTGAGTTGAGCGTGCTTGGGTGGGAGCGCAGAAGAGATGGGCGGCGCGCTGGGAAGCCGTCGCGTTGCGCCGGTGTTCCATAAAATCATTAGAAAGAAATAAATTTTATTTCGGGGCTAGAATTCCGTCAAGAGAATAGAAAGCCAAAATCGGAGGTCAGCGTCCCGGGTGATCTAAATAGATGTCGGCAAATTAACAATACGAGTGCGACCATACCAGTACTAAAGCACCGGATCCCATCCGAACTCTGCAGTTAAGCGTTCTTGGGCGACTAGGATGGGTGACCTCCTAGGTAGTCCTCGTGTTGTATTCTTTTTTTGCAAGAAATCACGTGAGTTAAGCGTGCTTGGGCGGGAGCGTCGAACGGATGGGCGGCGCGCTTGGAAGCCGTCGCGTTGCGCCGGTGTTCCATAAAATCATTTAGAAAGAAATAAATTTTATTTCGGGGCTTGAATTCTGTCAAGAGAATAGAAAACCAAAATCGGGCGTCAGCGTCCCGGGTGATCTGAATAGACGTCGGCAAACAAATAATAAGAGTGTGACGATACCAGCACTAAATCACCAGATCTCATTAGAACTCTGTAGTTAGGCCTGCATGGGCGAGAGTAGTACTAGAATGGGTGACCTCCTGGGAAGTCCTCTTGTTGCATTATTTTTTTGAAAAAAATCACGTGAGTTAAGCGTGCTTGGGCAGGAGAGGCGAAGGGATGGGCGGCGCACTGGGAAGCCGTCGCGTTGCGCCGGAGTTTCATAAAATCATTTAGAAAAAAATTAATTTTATTTCGGGGCATGAATTGCGTCAAGAGAATAGAAGCCGAAATCGGGCGACAGCGTCCCGTGTGAGCTAAATAGACGTCGACAAATTAATAATATGAGTGCGACCATACAAGCACTAAAGCACCGAATCCCATCAGAACTCCGCAGTTAAGTGTGCTTGGGCGAGAGTATTACTAGGATGGGTGACCTATTGGGAAGTCCTCATGTTGCATTCAGTTTTTGGAAAAAATCACGTAAGATAAGCGTGCTTGGGCGGGAGCGCCGAAGGGATGGGCGGCGCACTGGGAAGCCGTCGTGTTTCGCCGGTGTTCCATAAAATCATTTAGAAAGAAATAAATCCCTTCGGCGCACTGGGAAGCCGTCGTGTTTCGCCGGTGTTCCATAAAATCATTTAGAAAGAAATAAATTTTATTTCGGGGCTTGAATTTCGTCAAGAGAATAGAAAGCTAAAATCGGACGTCAGCGTCCCGGGTGATCTAAATAGACGTCGGCAAACAAACAATACGAGTGCGACCTTTTGGGAAGTTAAGCGTGCTTGGGCGAGAATAGTACTAGGATGGGTGACCTTTTGGGAAGTCCTCGTGTTGAATTATTTTTTTGAAAAAAATCACGTGAGTTAAGCGTGCTTGGGCCGGAGAGGCGAAGGGATGGGCGGCGCACTTGGAAGCCGTCGCGTTGCGCCGGTGTTTCATAAAATCATTTAGAAAGAAATAAATTTTATTTCGGTGCTTGAATTCCGTCATGAGAATAGAAAGCCAAAATCGGGCGACAGCGTCCTGTGTGATCTAAATAGACGTCGACAAACTAACAACACGAGTGCGACCATACCAACACTAAAGCACCGGATCCCATCAGAACTCCGCAGTTAAGCATGCTTGGATGAGAGTAGTTATAAATGTTATAAATGTTCAAGCTCGTATTGCTAGGTATAAATGTTCAAGCTCGTTTCAGATTTTATCATTCAAGATCGTTAAATGAGCTGAGTTTTACTGTTATCTGCAAGCTCGGTTCATTATAACAGAATGAGCTCGAGCTTTATTCGAGCACATTCCTGAACTTGCAATTGTGCTCGCTATCAAGTATCTGCCCAACCATTGAGTCTCACATCGAGTCGGTTATGGAGCTAGCAAAATCAATTATGAACAATTCATCAATTGTTAACTCGAATTATTCTATAAAATAAAAGTTTGAATTGTCAAAAATAAATATTTTATTCATTTAAATGAATGTACTATATATGTTAAGGAAAAAAATCACCGCGTCGTCCGATTATGACACATAGATGGGTTTGACTGAGTCTCCAAGCACAATCGTCCACCAAACAAGGGCTTTCAAACAACCTAACGGCCTACTTAGACTAAAGTCTCATACACAAATAGTGCGAAACTAGTCGAACAGCTAGGATGAACAACTAGCTAGCTTTTTAAACAACCGTCATGTCATAGCCTCAATGATGTGACAATTCCTATAGAGGTAATAGAAAGGTGTTCGTCATCAATGCTTGGGCAGTCGGGCGGCGTGAGTAGGTCCAGCCTACATGCCACCTCGCTACGCCCTCATTAATAAGATTTACTCGGCCTACTTAATCTTATCCACCCCGCTCTCACTATAAATAGTTTTTAAATTATAGTAAGAGGGGAGTTCCGCCAAGCAAACCCCAAGATCAGTATCAAAAGAGAGGAGCTAAATAGTCACTATTCATCTATAGTTCGACGATAGTTCCTACCTGTTCAACCAATTTTCTCCAAACCCGGTTCCCTTAACAATCCGTAGCTTGCTTCATTCATCCTTCTTCTTCAAAAGAACTGTCTTAAGGAGATCCCATACTTTTTCTCTCTTACCAATCCTGTAGCTCGTTTAATTCTTCTCTGATCCCTTATTCGAAAATTTCACCCAAACATACTAAATCAGTAATACGATGAAAATTATATTACGATATTATAAATAACATTAATGAGCCTCCAATCGATCCCATAAGTTATGAATAAAATCAGAACATAAATTAGCTCAACATTAATATATTAAAAATTGTTCATTTAAGATTTTTTTAATATATTAATTAATTTATTTATTTGGCTTAACTTCAACGGCAATGTGCCATAATTAGGATGTGCATGGGAGGAAAAGCCCTTTTCTATTATCCCAAAGCCCATAAATTTGTTATTTTTTTTCGAGGTTGTATTTTGAATATTATTATTTATTTTGAAATTTATTTAATTATATTTTAAAAAAGATTCATATTTTCTAAAATTAAAATTGTAATTTTGCACACCAAATTATGGTTAAATATATGGTTCATTATATTTCTCAATTAAGTGCTGTGATTATCAATAATATTTTCATTTAATATTATCCAAAATCCTTATTAATATTATCTTTTATTTATTTTCAAAGTCGGATTAGAAATTGAACCGATTCGACTTTGCTTCAACAGTATAATCTCATAAATACATCATTAACTATTTTTATGATATTTTTTATTCAATAAATATCATAAAAATTTTTAATTAAAAATAAAATAAAAAATTTTAAAGTTAAAACAAGTAAATACTTAGATTAATATTTAATGTGCTATCAATTAAATTAAAAAAATATATATAATTAAATTTAACTCCAAATTTACACAAATAATCAAAATAATTAAATTTAGAGAATATAAAAATCTAATATATATATATATATATATATAAGCACTTTTCATTTAATGAACTATTATTTTAATTTTATGAATAAAATAATCTAACATTGTGGTCGATAAAATAATCTAAAATAATCTAATTAATTCGACAGATATCTGATTCTGAAAAACTTACTCATAAACATGTTTTTTTATCAATTTTTTAAATACGTTAGATAAAAATATATAATATATATACAATAAAATGTAAATATTAAAAAAACATTCTATCAAAATATATTTTAAAAAAAAATCTTTCATAACTGTTATAGAAAATTACTAAAATCAATCATTAATTTTTTTTATTTTGTTTTCTTCGTGCAAATTTACTTAGAAAATACACATATAAAAATTGTGAAATACAAGAGACTGTAAGAAATAAATTTGAAAATAATAATAATAATAATATGCATATCTTATTAGAAATTAATAAATCTAATATATTTATTGCACATAATAATTTATCCATTAGTTGAGCACGAATTATAAGAAAAATTTTCTTGAAAGTGCATGATGTCCATTTTTCAAGTCAAATGTATACAATAAAATTCTTGTGGGAGGGAGAGAGGGAATTTGAGAGAATTTATGTATAAATTCGAGAGAAAAATTAAAAATAGTGATTGGCCCTCTAAAATAATTTATCCATTTTTTAAATGTGAGACTTATATAAATATATATATATATATATATATATATTACACTTTATATAATTAAATATTTTATTTATACACATTAATCAGTCTCAAGGCAGTCTCTGATGTATCATACCCTGGCTCTCATAATAAAATAAATTGGCGCTAAATAGAATAATTCACTATATTTATTGTAAATTAATTTTTATTATTTTTATTTTTAAATAGGGATAATTACCTGCATATCACATCATTTTACTTTATTTATGCATTACTCATCCATTCTTAGTTAATTACGCTATGCACACTCAAAATATTATAAAATCTTACATGCACACACTTAAGTTAAAATTTAATCAAAATTTATTTTTTTTTAAAAAATATTTCGTTAGTGAATCGTTAAAATTATATTTTTACTTTTAATGGTATAATTTTTTTTTCTTTCTTCGATGTCACACTAAAGCGCTGATCTGTCCTAAAATCAATTCACGTCGCTGATGTTTCCTTCCCTTACCACAACCTAAACATCAAAGTTTTAAGACTTTCACTCAAAATATATTTAAATATCCTTAAAATAATATGATGAACGGGTCCGATTTTTTATAATCTAACTATAGTTAGATTATTAAAAAATTATGATTACTCATTATAATAGAAATAAATTAAAATATGTGTATGCAAAATTTTATAATATTTTGGGTATGCATAGCATAATTAACTAAGAATTAATAAATATGGCATAAATAAAACTAAATGGTGTAATATATAGGTAATTATCCGATAAATATATATATATATATATATATATATATATTACATTTTATATAACTAAATATTTTATTTATACACCTTAATCAGTCTCAGAGCAGTCTCTGATATATCATACCCTGGCTCTCATAATAAAGTAAATTTGCGCTAAATAGAATAATTCACTATATTTATTATAGATTAATTTTTATTATTTTTATTTTTAATTATCAGATCAAAATAAATGGTAATAATTTAAGCTAATTAAATGAAAAAAAAATATTTTTATATAAAATTTAGCTAAAAATTAAAAATTAATCAAAATTTAGATTTACCTTGACTCGGATTCAGCTTAAATCAATAATACATAGGCCAAACCTAGCTCGGACTAATTTGATTAAACTCTTCTTATTTATTCTTTAAATCGAATCGAGATCGAATTGATAGCTTTTAATTCAATTTTGAATATTGATGGAATCGGCTTGAAATCGAATAGGTGACCCCTATTTCTATGCCACAAGAGTTAAATTTGTAATTTGAATTTAATATAAGGTTCTTTTTTATGATTTAAATTCATCTTACATGAAAAAAATGCCTGTTTATTTGCAAGTTTGAATTATGAAAACTCTGGAGTTTAAAAAATATACATGGGATTAAAATAGAACTAAATTTAAAATTTGTCCTACATTTTTCATGCTTAAATTACAAATTTCACTTTTAGCTAATTTGAGTTCAACTCGATTTAATTTTATCTTGAAAACAACCCACTTAGACATGATTTTGATTGATCCAACTTAGTACAATCATTTGTATACATTGATTTTTTTTTAATAATTACACTAATGTGTTTACACGAAAGATGAATGTGTAGATATACATAAAAAATAGAATAAAAAATAAATATATCTGTGAGAAAATTGAAGCTGCGCTAATTAAGGATAAATTTAGAGAAATTGACTTAGGTGATTTGAACATGTGAATCGTAGGCCAATTGAAACTCCAGTTAAAAAATTCGAGTTATTGAATTTTCTTCATGTACAAAGAGGAAGAGGGAGACTAAAAAAGACATAACAAAAAACTATAAGGAATGATCATACTCACTTAGATCTACATAAAAATTTATTAATTCATAAAATGCAATAGAAACAACAGATTCATTTAGTCAACTTTACCTAACAGAATTAAAACTTAGTTATTATTGTACAGTAATATGTTTACATAGTTTACAATTAGTACATATGAAATATGTAAATAGTTTCAATTAGAAAAATAGTGATCGGATGATTTGAGTGTGGTCTTCGCTAGCTTAATATTATTACGTCAGGTAGAGTAATAATATTTTTAATGATTTAAGCATTTAGGAGAATTGACAGCAGCAAAGATTCTAAGAACGGGTACCGGAGTTCCCCAGAGTGATTATTGAATGAAACAGTGACTGAATGACCATGGTATGATGGTCACTGACGTAGTATCATTATCTTACTTAATATGAATTGATTATATTTTTTTTCATAACGTTAAACTTTTAGAAGAATCATTGGTGCAGAGATCCGAAGAATTTTTTCTTTTAAGATATTAAAATTTTAATTTCATGTAATTAACTCAAAAGTTTGCATAAGCTCAAATATGTCGTACTCAACTTGAATCAAATTTAACTCAGAAGTGAAATTTAAACTCGAGTTGGAAACCACGCTCAACGAATTTGAGGCCCAATAGTCTCATAGAGAATAATCCATTGACATTGTAAATAAGGGTCGTTAACGATTCATTTTGAGTAGATCTGATCTCGGCTGAAAATTGAATAGAAAATTTTCAATTCAATCTTAATCAGACTCAAAATATAAAAGAGAAGAATTTAATCTGATTTCGATTCGAGCTAGACCCGTCTCATTTATTGCTGCCCGTGTTAAAATCGATTTGACTTTCGATTAATTTTTAATATTTTAGTCAAAATTTTAGGAATATTTAAATGACTTTGCTTACTTAATAAAATTAAATCACATTGTCCATCTTAATTTAATGATTAAAAATAAAAACAAAATTAATCTACAATGAATAAGATTTGAAGAAAAGCAGTGAAATTTTTTTAACAAAATCACCCATTAAATTATTACAAAAACAAATATTAAAACAATATATATATATATATATATATATTTCTTTTACTACTTAACCGATCTGATTTTAAGTTGACCCGATCTGACTCTACGCTGGCTAAAAATTAAATTAAAAAAAATATTGAGTATAAATATAACTCACTAATTGATTCATTTGAATTAAATTAATCTCTATTTGATCTAAAATTTGATTCAATTTTTAATCTATCTTCCGACAAATTAACTGAATTAATTGTACTAAACAAATAATTTTTAGTTAATGCTAGTAATCTTAATTTTATTATCAAATTAGAACTTTTTTTAATTAGTATTTGTTCTCCACAATGATGATTAGTCTCTTTTTTATTTACTTTTAAATTTATCTAATTAAAAAAATAAGAACTTTTGGGGTAATTTTGATTAGCTTTATATGAATGAAATATTAATTTAGAATCTACTTCATATCACAATAAAATCTCAAATATAATAAAAATATATAAAATTTATAATAAAAATAAATAAATAATATTTATTTAAAATTTCATAATTTATTTAAATATTTATTAATTTAAATTTCTCATAAAAATATATATTCAAAATTTAAGATATTTAAGATATGTGTTACGAGTCAAAAAATAATTTGTTATTATTTTTTAAATTTTGAAATTATCAGATTTAATTATCCTTTAATTTTAACCTTGAGAGAAATATTAAATTTATCCTCAGATATACTTTTCTGAAAATTCGGGAAAAAAGAAAAAGCGATCGTGAGTCTGAAAACAAGTTCTCGGTAGTTTCGGCTTCGTGGCCTTGAAGCCGTTTCACACTTTTAAAACGAATTTAAATTCATGGGATGAATTAAAATTATTTGATTAATTAATTTTATTAGATCAACTTCGTCCTACTTGAAGCGATAAGTCAAATGAGCCCATAGTTTCTCAGAAAAATACTTAACTTTGGCTTCGATCGAAAGTCGGTAGCTTCGAGCTATTTCGATTTAGTTTCAGCCGAAACTTCAGAAACTTAAATGAAATAGTCAACTTATTTTTCTCAAAAATAACATTCAATGATTATTATTAATAAATTTAGATATAAAAATTGAAATTGTCAATTCTAAAACTGAAAAAAACTGTCAACTCTAAAATTATTGAAACCGTCAAAACTGCTAGAATCGATATTTTAATCGTGTAACTGAAACTGAAATCGAAATCGAATTTTAAAATCTTGGTTTTTTTTAACTGGAGGAATGAAAGCAAAAGAGATAATTAACGAAAAAAAAAACTTTTTCTTCTAATAAATAAACCAACAAAGCAAGTCATATGGACCCTTTTACAGTAAGATACCTAACATTATATTGAGTTTCAAGCAAGTCAACCTCAGTATAAATAAAAGTTTTCAAATTTTATCTTATCAAATATGATCAATTAACTTGAAATTTGCAATTCATGGTCATATCTTAAGTAAAATAAGCATAATTAATTTATTGAAATAATTACTAAAAAATTTCTACAGTTAATTTTTAATTATATTTTGGTCTATAATTTTAAAAAATTTACTGAAAATTTTCTAATTTAAAAATTTTATAATAATAAAAATTTCTAAAAATTAAAATTATTACATTAAAAGTCTAAATTGATAATATTTATTAACATCCAAAAAATATTTTATTAATTTTATAAAATATATTTTGTTAATAAAATTTTGAAATTCTAAGCTGCGCTGGAGCCAGGCAGCCACCCCCGTCCACTCTCTCTCTCTAAGCCTAAAATTAATAACAATTATAGAAAAATTTTGTTTGTAATATTATGCAAAATGTAAGAATTTTTTAGTAAGTTTTTAAGAACCGTGAATTATGATATAATTAAAAATTAACTTTTGAGACTTTTTAATAATTAATTCTAATATATTTTCTAATAGATAAATTATTCTGCATCATGCTATTTTTATAAGTAGGAACAAAATTTATTTTTGTAAGAATTAAGAATTATTTTGTAATTGTGAGTTTCAGCTCTTTAGGTCTAATAAAAAAATAAAATATTAGGTAAATTACTGAAATATATTTACAATTTATTCATAATTATAGTTTGGCTTATATTTTTTTTTGAAATTTCATTTAGGCAGTTAGAATTTAAAATAAAATTTAGATATGAATTAAAGTGTAATTATAAATAAATTATTAGAATCCTAAAATGAGTATATATGTAAATTTATGAATTACAAAAAAAGCCGTTAGATCGATGTATCTAAGCAATTTACAAATCTGTCCCTACGACTTTCCAACATACCCGTTAAACTCCCTCAGCTCATCGACAAGGCCGCCGACGGCGATCGCCGCCGGTAGGAATCCTCGGTGGCGATCACCACCGTCGCCGCGATCGTTCTTCTTAACGACTAGCTCAACCATCCAATTTCCGGCCATGGTCTCCAGCCTGCTCTCTAGCAGATAGAGACCAGGCACGAGCACCTTCTCCCCCCATTCCTCCAACCCATTGCATGAATCGTCGCAGCCGGCGAGCCAGAGCCCGCCGGCGATCCTATCGACCGCATCGTCTCCAATTCTCGCCGTCTTCTCATTTCCCAAGATCACAGCAAACTTTGAAGAAATGAACTCCGAAACCTTTCTCTTCACCGGGGCTAAATCAACCGGCCGGAAGACGACCGTTTCGTTCACCGGCAGTCGCAGCTCAGAGGCGGCCGCAGCCAGCTGCGGATGTGGCGGCTGCCCATGTTCCATGGTAATGTCGCTTGAGTTGCCATTATCGTCCTTATCAAAACTACCCACAGAAAGATTCAAATCAAGAGAGAGAGATGATGGGGATAGCTCCTTTCTCGCCTTCTTTGTCGGCGTATTATCGGAATCCGCCATTGCGACGACGGAAAGCTCCAGCTGCCATGCTCTGCTTGCAGAATTTAAAATCTTTTCGAACTGAAGAAGAACAGGGGAATCAATCGAAGCTTTGAGGGCCTCCGGGAGAAAACTAGCCGTTAGGATGAAAATGGCGCCGCCTAAACTGACTTCCCGGCCATGGGAGTCCACTAGCAGGCCTCTTTCCACTGCTCGCTTCATCGTCCCCTTCGAAGCAGTATCCCATCGGTCGACTTCCTCGATGACAAAAACGGAGAATGGGTTTCGCCGGAGAGCATCGGCGATTCGATCGAGACGGGTTCTTCCCCACATAATGGCATCCCCGCCAAATAACGGTTTTCCGGCGATCCGAATGGTGATAGGGGGAGTACTAAACAAGATCTCTGAGAGGGCTGCCGCCATTTTCTTCTTTCCGACCTCGTCGGGGCCGACGAAGAGCATCCATGTATCCGATCTCTGCTTCTTATTGCCGGATTTGGATCTAACTACCGCCGTAGCGATGGCCGAGGCTGCCGTCTGCTGCCACCCGACTCGTTCTGAGAGCCCATAGAAGAGACGCTTGAAGGAGTCGTGTTCGGAAATTTCGGCGGCTGAATCATTAAGATTGACAGCTGGAAAGTTCACCGTCGCCGTATAACAAGCTTTTGATCTGCCGAGTACAAGATCAGTCATCGCTGGGAAGCCGGGAGGGATCGTCGGAAAAGATGGAGCCTTTCTGAAATCAATCGGAACAGAGGAGGCTTGGGAATGAATCTCCGAGCATTTCTGCTGCCATTTCTTCAGCAATTCTTCACTTTTTTTATTCATGTTAGACTGATCTTTGTGCTGCGATGCAGATGAACAGAAAAAAGCATGAGATTCAGAAATCAGACCGAAGAAATCGGTAATGAATGAAGAAAACGAACCATGTGCAGCCAGGGAGGCAGAGGCTGCTGAGATTCCATTGCCTCAGAGCATATAGATGATTTCGGGGAAGAACTACTGCCGAGAGGCGATGGAGGAAATCTCAGAGAAGGAAGAGCAGAGACTTTGGCCTCCGGAAAACCAATTGAGCTGCCATGGATTCCATTAGCCGCAAGCCTGCGATCATAAACGAAGATGGGGAGAATGAATACCCAATGGATAAAATTGCAAAAAAGGCAGAGAGAGGAACAAGAAGATTCATGGCTGAAAAAGAAGAAGAAAAATTGGGGAAAAAACCTAGAAAACGTGCTTGGAAATGGCGACTTCGGAGTGATCGGAACGGCCTGGAGATCCCAATCTTTCTCCATAGATGGGTGATGGACCTGGCACCGGAGGTAGGTGGCGCAGTTCGCAGTGCCTACAATACGCAGTCCGCCATTGCCGTCGGAGAACCGGCGGAGAAGCCTGGACATCTCCACAACTGCCGCTCTGGAGCCGTTGGAGACTACGACGGGCTGGCGGTTTTCCGCCGCTCCGGAGCTCTCAAGCAGCCACTTTAGATCCCCGATATCAACCACAAATCTGGTTGCTAACCCAATCCGGGATTCTATCAAAGAAGCCAGTCCTCTTATCCTGGCCAGAATCCTCTCACCACCAGCGAGCTCCTTCTCCAAAGAGATAACCTTTAAGCCGTCAGATTCCATCCGGCGGAGGACGTTGTTTAGTATGTGTAGGGAATCAAAGTCTCCGACCAGAACAGGGTTCCGCCTCTGCCTTCCGCGAAGAATGTCCACCACGCGCTGAACCTCGCCACCGCCAGCTGAGAGAGACTCTTCGACGAAGGTCTTGACGGCGGGGGAGGAGAAGGAGGCTTCGCCCATTATGCGGCTGACCGATGGGTCGTCCAGGATGGAGACGACGAGCTGCTCTAGCTCAACCCTGACGGCAAGCAGGGGAGTCTGCTGCTGCTCCGGGCAGCCGCGGCGCTGGTGGGCCTGCGCGCGCTTGAGCGCCGCCATTAGTGCGTTCGAAATGCGAGGGTCCGCCGTAGAAGACGACTTGCCGCTGACCGCCGGGAGGCGGTCGAGTGCGACAGAGAAGCAGAGCTCCAGGGCTCTGCATTTAAGGGGATGTGAAGACAGTGGATGCGAACGGACGCAGGCCTGCCTCAAGAGGCCACCGGACATGGCGAGGAGTGCTGCGGCGACGTGCAGTGGAGTGGTCTTAACGTGCCGCCGGCGAGCCGCCTCCGCCATGGCCTGGCTTAGCACCTCCGCCGCCTCCGGCGTCAGGATCTGCTGGATCGTGCTCAAACCCGCTCTCATCTTCTCTCCTTCTACTTCTACCCCCTTCTCTATCAACCTCCGTCTTCTTTCCGCTTTTTCAGCTTGACGATGACGAAGAGGGCGATGGTGGAGACGGGGTTTGTAGGCGGGACGTCAACTGCCGTCGAGTCAAAACTGAAATTTTTCTAAGCACTTAAATTTTTCTGAAAATGGCGACATATAATTAAATTTCTATGTTTTCAAATATATAATACGTTCTAATAAAAATTTAATATTTATGAGTTCAAATCAAATTTGAGTTCATTTAGAGACATATTTACTTTGTGAAAATAAAATATAATCATATAAAACAAACTACTTTTTGTTAGAAAAAACTCGCTAAATATATAGCTTTCGAAATATGCATAATTAAACTTAAAACATAACTAACAATAACAAGATAAAAAATTATCTTCAAATGTAATCACAAGTGAAAGAAATCGCATGTAAAATGATATTTAACGTGTAATGTAGTCCGCCACCTCTTATGTATACATCCACTCTGTTGTATCCCTGATATACTGCTGAAAGCTTTCGCTATTTAAAAGTCTCTTTTTTATTAAGATATTGGAGAAAATTTTGCGCTCTCGCTCAAAGATGGAAAGATCACACCTCCTCTAAGTTCCACTTAAACCCTGAGGGAAATAGTTCTCTTCAAACTCGAACCCTAGTGGCCCTTTTTGTACTCAACACTCTTATTAAATAGACAAGGCTTCAATGACTAGAAATAATATAGAAGATTATCTTTTAGTTGACCGAGTGGTCGACCAAAATCTTGGCATTCGAAACCACAACTTCACGACAATGCAAAATTTTGTTCACTTCTACTTGGTCGACTCATTGGTCTTAGTTGACTATTTGATTGACATCTTTTAATTGATAACAAGCTAACACACATGAATATAATTTGATTTAATTCAATCTTAACCAACCCAAACTCGATCAAATTGATGTGACGCATGTGGTTGAAAAGGACGGGAAGTGATTATTGGGTAATATCCTAAGAGAAGGGGATCACTAGAGTAAAATACAACTTCTAACAGGGTATATGAATGAATTAGTATTGAAAAGAGAAAGGAGATCTTAAGTTGTATGAGTATATAACGTAATCTTAAATAGCAAAGGTACTTTTTTTGGAGAAAAATAGCGAAGATACTGATGAGAAACTCGATAATTAGTCTAAAATAACATTGGAATTGGAATATGTGACCTCCTAGGAAGTTTTTCAAATCACGCAGTTTACAGAAGTCAAAGTAGATAATACCTCAACATTTAAATCATATAATATTACAATATTTCTAATGTCATCTCTAGTATATTACATCAAGAGAAAACCCAAATATAAATACATAATTCATTCAAAAAAATATATAATTTAAGGTGAAAAGCCAAATATAATCAGGTCTAAAAACAATCTTGATAAGCATTAATGAACACTTAACACACAATTAACAATGACAACAAGGAAAGAATTAACAAAAAGTATCCTTTGCTCACTTTTAATTAGCTTAGAATATTTACAATGTGATCTCTTAATTGCTATCTCCATTGTTGTCAACAAGTAAGCCATAAAGAACTTCAATAATTATGAGAGATTTCAAAATGCCCTAGGTGAAAAGCTTCCCAAATGACGTAAAAAATGAATGATTGGAAATCATCTTAGGAGGCGTTTGATTCAGTGTTATCTCAATGTTATGTTATGTTATCTTTAGAAAGTAATTGCTTAGTTGAATGACATCTTTAAATAATAATATAATTAATTACAAAAATATCATTATACGCTGATATCTAGATGTCACCCCAAATCAGGCGACATCTCAAGATAACACGGTCAATTTGTCATTTTAATGTCAATAACTTTCAACTAAATAAAAATAATTTGAATAGTATTGATATTTTTTAATATCATAACATTGAATCAAACAAATGTCTATTGATGAATAACAATGATATCTAAATAACATTGACATTGAGATAACACTGAACCAAACGCCCCCTTAGATAAATCATCATGATAGCAAGTTTCATAGATACAGTAAGGTTGTTTATTAATCTTGAAACTTTGTCTAGCGATTACTGCAGTCATAAATTGGACATCTTTTGCCACATTTGCGACTTCAAATCATTCATCTGTATAGAATATACAGTCGTGCTAATTGCTCTTTTAATCTTTTTTTTAGGGGTTTTCTTACAGATTGTAACTCCCAAATCTCTAGTTCTTTAGCTCTTTGCACCTTTTGTTATACTTTCATAATAACTAAAGATATTCTTATAACAGCTCATCATATTTTCCCCTTTTATTTCAAACAAAGTTCTATATTTTAATTTAGCATTAATTATCGATATATTTGTCAGTATATTATGAATTAAGGAGTTATTAATAGTAATACAGTATTTGATATTTATATGCTATGAAAACATTTATATGAGCAGAATAAGTTAAAGTGTATTCACTATTAATTTAAAGGGATAATTACCTACATGTCACATAATTTAGTTTTATTTATGTCTTACTCATCCATTCTTAGTTAATTACGCTATGCACACTCAAAACATTATAAAATCTTACATACACACATTTTAACTTATTTTCAATAACCTAACTATAGTTAGATTACAAAAAATCTGAGCCGTTCATCATATTATTTTAAGGATATTTAAATATATTTTGAGTGAAAATCCTAAAACCTTAATGTTTAGGTGACGGCAAAGGATTTTAGGATAAATCAGCGCTTTAGTGTGGTATTGAGGAAGAGAAAAATATATACTATTAAGAGTAAAAATATAATTTTAATGATTTACTAATAGAATATTTTTTTTTCAAATAAATTTTGATTAAATTTTAACTCAAATGTGTGTATGTAAGATTTTATAATATTTTGAGTGTGCATAGTGTAATTAATTAAGAATGGATGAGTAAGACATAAATAAAACTAAATTGTGTGGCATGTAGGTAATTATCCCTAATTTAAAATAGAAAGGAGTAAATTGCATCAAGGTCCATGGGGTTTGGATTCATTACACACTTGTCAGAATTATATTTATAGTCACAATTAATTTTTCTCTTTCAAGAGAGAAACCATTAGACTATTTAGTCAACATATATCACATATTCGAGCAAAGAAGATAAAAGCATAAAAATATTTCTTAATAAACTTCAAGAACTTCTATGTAATTATATTTTTAAAATAATGTTTGCATAAATATGCACCTATTAAATATTACGGTATATTAAGCTTATAGCTTAACTCATTAAAAAATTAGCATCAATATATTTCTATTAGACTATTGCTTGTGCGAGACAATTCTAATATTGAGACCTACACACAATGAGACTCAAACTTAAGGGACCTATAAGCAAAGGCATAATGGCTATTTTAATATCTTCATGCAAGAGGATCAAACTCTAGAAACTTAAATGTAATTTACCAATATGGAATTATTACTCTATTTATGGATAAGTTCTAGGAAATTAGAGTATATATTGATGTTAAGTCACACTTTTTTTTATTTAAAAGTTTTTATATCATTTTTCCATTAATCAAAAATTAGAACTATCATGGAAAGTTAAGGAGTTTTGTACTTAATTTAAGTTATTCTTTAGTGAAAAATAAAATTAGATTAATATTAAGATGTGAAATATATTATTTTAATATTATAATTTACGTAAGATGTGAAATAAAATTAATATTTGCTGTTGAAAGTTTAGCGAGATAATTTTGAATAGATTTGAGATGTTTTTGAGTCCTACAAATTAAAAAATGTTTATACAAGTGATTATTGAGTGTTAATTATACATAAAAGGTTAATAATAATTAGGTCTCTCTAGTTTGGTTATACGTTCAAATAAGTCGATTTAATTTTTGCGTCAGTTAAATTAGCAATCTAGTTTAAGATAATATACAATTAGATTCTTCGGTATTAATAAAGTTACTCAATAAAAAATATTTTTTCTAATTACTAATGTGGTTGAACTTATGTTCATCTAAAATATAAATATAGTTTTTAAATTAACCAAACTAATTTATTAATTAAAAAAACATTATTCAATTAGTTTTTTAATTAATATCAATAGACTAATATATACATTATCTCAAAATAGAAGACTTCAAAATTAGAGAAACGTAATTGTATATAATCCCAAATCAGAAGTACCTAATTGCTATTAACTCGTGTATATATATATATATATATATATTTATTTATTTATTTATACACCTAGCTTACTCTTAATAAGTTGATTAATGTTTTGGTATCATAATGAATTATTCACAATTTTTGTAAACCTTCTGATGTTTTATTAGTTGTTAGATAGGCATAATATATAGATTTTTTTGATGTAAAAAATATTGATTTTTTTTTTTTGAAAACAATATATAGAATATTTTAATTGATAGAAAACAAGCTCATAATTTTTAATAATACTAAATTATGAGCTCTAGAAACCTAACATAGGCCAATATCAGTCTGAATGAAGTTGTCAATTGAATCATTAAGAACCTATGTGTATATTTTTTCACTAAATTTTTAAAATTTTGTTGTAAAACTCATAATTTTTTAATGATTTAGTATTTGTGTATGTGTATGCATGCTCGCACGCGCCTGATATGAATGAAATCAAATTCAATGAACACTAATTATTGGTCATCAGTTATCTCAAGCTCAATTAACTTCAGTTTTAAGTCTTCAATTAATTTTTTGTTGAGAATTTAAAGTTTTTTTTTTATTAGCGTTGAGAATCTAAAGTTAGTCATTGATTGATTAGAGCATCAATTTCAATAAATTTCGACTATAAGTTAAATTTTGGAGACCAAAATAACCTTGTGGATGAACAAGGAGTTATTAAGAGGGCATAGAGTCCTTAGTGTGAAACAAAAAATCTTGTGAGGGAATAAAAAAACTCAATAGGGAATGAAATTTTTTTATAAAAGATCAATAACCACTTGCGGAAGTCAAGTCTAAGCAAACACATGATAAACTAAGAAAACTTTGAAAAGGAAAACATCAAAAGGTAATAGATCAATTATCGTGATAACATTTTGGAAGAGAGATTGAAATCCCAGACAAAAAAACCTATAGAGATAATAAGGAAAACACTTTATTCTAGTGCATTAACTATAGAGACTAAACTCCTAATATATAAGGTTAGCTCAAGTGGGATCTGCAAAGAACTAAAGATGGAGTTTGGATATACAATATGAAATGGGCATTGCCTACATTGATAATAGTGACAATTACGTACGCCAATATGACAGAGGTACTACCACAATTCCTAAAGTCTGAAGAGGTTGTTAGGTTAGTTGGTCATAATCATTGCTATTGTAAGCTCTATTGAGAGGATATAAGTAACATATACTAAGAAGTAGCAAAAGCAGACAGAGAAGATTTCTATCTTTCATCTATTACATGTACTTCTTCCCTTTCAAACTCACTTTTATATGATCTATGACTTAGTAATCTTAGTAGAAAATTCATTGAAAACTGATGGCAACCTAAGTACACTATTGCCACAACAAATGTGCTCCTCCCTCTACACTTCAAGTTAGGGAAAATTTATTGGGTTCGGATGCCCCCATAACAAGCACATTTTCGGACTGCTTGTTATGGGGTATAAATGTGCTTGTTATGGAGTTAAATGTGCTTGTTATAGAAATCTAAAAATTGTGCTTGTTATAGAAGATAACCCCATAACAAGCACATTTATACCCCCATAACAAGCAGTCCGAAAATGTGCTTGTTATGGGGTATCCGAACCCAAGTTTTTCTCCAAGTTAGGATATAGACAGATAGTATACTTTCTAGTACTATAATTCTAGGCATTAAAAAGCTTTACGATGGAAAAAAAATACCAAATAAGAAAAGGCAAAAAAAGAAGAAGATTTCTCTCTCCAGTTCTCCTTCCATTATCTATGACGTGTACTTCTTTCTCTTAAATTTCACCTTTCTCTTATCTTTGACTTAGGATATCTAATCAAAACTCACCAAATTTCAGCATCATAACTAATAGGCCTAGTACACTATTACCCAATAAAACCTCATGATCTCTCTGCACTTCGAGTCAAGGCTTAGACAAATTATTGACTCAAACTCAATCGAGTGATTAAGCAACGTTCGGATGACGCCTACCGTCATAGAGCTTATACACTGCTCCATAACAGTAGCCTCTATACTACATCATGTCATTCAGCTAAACAAACCTTTTCTTTTAGCTAGCTACCACGTGAATCCCTCCACCACCAACCTCCCCGTCATGTCTCCTAAAGTGGGCCACCTTTTTTGTTGAAGTAATTAGAATTTATGACTAAAAATACTACGCAACTCCTCGCCTTGATGGCAAACACTAAGTATTATACCTCTAGGCTATGTTGTACCAAAAGCGTCATAGCATATTCACAGATTAGTTCCTAAGAACTAATATTTGGTGCTATACATTTTCCCTTCTTCATTGAGTTCTTCGTATGAAAATTTTTTGTTCTAATTCTTTTTACATATTTATTATATTTCTCATCCTTCTTTTTTTGTGATCTACCTTCAGAAACATGAAAATGCATACTATCTCGACGACCTTTTCTTCCCTAATTAATTTGCTAGCAAATTATTTATTTTTTTTGAAAAATAGTAAATAATTTTATAGTGAAATATTATAGTCTTGAAATCTGAATCTTGCTGTTTACAATTTAATTCTTTATCAACAGCTATTTAGATTAGCTTCTATTAAAATACACAATTTGGAGTATTTCCTTGTTATATTTAAAAAAAAGAACCAATGTTTTGATTTTTTCAACTTAATTAAGTAACAAAACTATGATCAGCATAGTGGAAATAACAGCTTGATATTTTTTTTAAAAAAAAATTAAATATTCCAGTCAAATGAACCCTAAAGAATTCCAATTGTCATTCTGTCATATTTAAATTACAAAATTCAATACTAAATAATAATGATATATATATATATAATAATTAATAACAATAAATTAAATTTTTATCCCATTAGATCGATTATATGAATTCTTACTTTTTATTATATTTTATCATATAACAAATCTTCATGTAGCTTCAAATATATAAGATCATTTTTATAGTTTATTGTCGTATTTTTTTTATCTTCCTCTTTCTTTTTTTCACATGAGTAAGATTTAATAATTCAACTTTTCTTATTAGATCTTCTATCGACCTACGATTATATGCCCAAACTATCTAAGTCAATTTTCTCTGAGCTTATTTTCAATTAAACTCACTTCAACTTTCGCACAGATATACTTATTTTTCATTTATTCTTTCGCGTGTACCTGCTCATCCACCTTAAATACTTATTTCTGTGATACTTATCTTATTTGTGTGTCTTTATTTTATAAGCTAGTATTCAACACCAAATAACATCACTAGCCTTACAATTTTTCTATAAAATTTAACTTTAAATCTAAGTAGAATTTTTTTATCACATCAAATATATTTTTTCACTTTATAATAAATATATATATATATATATATAATATTGCTTGACATAATCCAACACTAATTAATTAACTGGCAATTAACTATGATTCCACTACTATGTTTTGATTTCATCTTATTAAGAAATTTGTCAGTACTTTAAAATTATGCTCTATCTTTTCTCAAAGTGATTTTCTATAAACATAATGGCAAAAGATGATGCAATGATCTTTATGGGAAATGCATATAAAAGACAAAAGAAGTCAAACTTATACAAATATAGTTTATTTCTTGGGTTGATCAAAGATTTGAAAGAAAGACTTTTTTTTTGGTGCAATTTGAAAGGTTAAAGGTATTTTAAGAATTTATTCAATTGAAAATTAAAGATATATTTTGCAATTAGAAGACATATATATATATATATATATATATATATATATACATACATACATATATAGACATACACACACAAACACACACACATGAAATTCACACGTTTGTTCTAAGCCTTACACATGACAAATGTTACCTAGCAAATTCAAACATAACAAAAATTTTCAACCAACATTGAAAAGCCGACTCCTTAATGAATTTCATTTATCTACAACTAAGTCGAAAGCTACTGTAATATTCTGTGCTTCAAATGTATAGATATCGTCTACTTTAATTTTAGGAAGCTACATGATTTAAGTACTTTCCAGGAGGTCAGCTATTTCAATATTATTTCAATTCAAACACGAGATTAATTACAGAGTTTCTTATAATTAGCATTACAATTTTTTTCCTAAAAGATGTTTCTTTCATTTGAGATCACATTATTTATGTATGCAGTTTAGGAACTCTTTTCCCTTTTTGATATAGTATAATTCATTTTTTCACCCCTCTCACTATTTATTATCTAGCCTAGATGCCTATCAGGAGTCATATTTTGCTCTAATAATTTTTTTCTTTTGGAATATCATCACGTCATAGGCCCACTAGTTTCTGATTAGATCATCCTAAAATTACATTGTACTATGAGAGGTTCATTTTGAGACTATATTATAATATCTAGTAATTCTAAATGATAGAGTTGTTTTTAAAGCAAAACTATGAGGCTAAAATGAAAAATTGCTTGAACTGGAATAGTATTGGAGTAATTACGAGAAAGTATGTAAGTTTGTGATTCCTTAAAGATAAAGTTACTAATAACTCTACATTTGAATCACCTAAAGTTACACTTACAGTTACGTACCTCCTTGAATTCCATTCTACTACAAGTAGGGTAATCATCATTAATCGATCACATAAATATCAACCCTTTAAGACTTCAACTGCTCATAATAAAGATAACCTTTTAACCTAGAGGCATAATAGTTTTTTTTTTTTTTTCTAGGGGCATAGTAATGTTTACCTTATTCATAAGAATTTTAATATAAGAAAATGTAATTTTCTTTCTTCCTATTTTTTGAGGATAGACATGAGAAACTAGTTTAAAATCAATCTGTTAAAGATCTATTTGTTTGTAAGGT
The DNA here is from genome assembly GCA_002786265.1 of Apostasia shenzhenica. NCBI lineage: Eukaryota > Viridiplantae > Streptophyta > Magnoliopsida > Asparagales > Orchidaceae > Apostasia > Apostasia shenzhenica. Next base: position 39,781 of record KZ452022.1, read on the forward strand.
TAAATTTAACAAAGTTAAAAGTAAACTTAGATAAAAAAAAATTTTATTAAAAGTTGTGAATGATGTGAAATAAAGTTAGTTATTATGTTGGGATATGTGAGGGATGTGATATAAGTTAGTTATTATTTTAGTAATGTGTGTAGAATGTGAAATAAAGTTAATTTTTAATATTAAATTTTATGTGTAATGTGATATGTCAGGTTAAAATTAAAATAAGTTAATTTTTAACTTAGAGACAAACGGGCCTTAATTTTAAGAATCAATGTGAAAGAGCTTAAAATCTATGAGCTAGTTTGAAGACTTCTATCAATTTTAGGAAATTATATAAAAATTTTAAAATTTATAAACTAATTTAAAGAGTCTCATCAACCTTAAAGAACCCAAAAGTAATTTACTCCAATGAATATCAACTTAAAATGTTATAGAAAAATTCAAGGCTGATTCCATATTTATTTTTTTCATCTACTTTCAATCTAAGCCTATCTAAAAAAAAATTTGATAGCAGCTCCATACAAAGAAAGCAAAATATTTAATTAAAATTATATATGCATTGTGCTTTATATTATATTTGTGTGATTAAAAGGACATTTACATATATAACATTCTATATCACTATATTTACATATAACATACTTATTTTTAAATATTATACTCCACACACTAAAATATTACACTCTATATATTTTTCTTGCATTCCACACCCTTTTTTTAAAGCTGGAATATAACATTTTGAAAATAAATATAATACACGTAATTATGAAGTATTATATATGTAATTATTCTGAAAAAAATTTAAAATTATTTGAAATGCAATAAAGTTTAGTGCTTTATATTAATTTTATAAATTTATTGGAATATTTCAAAATCAAGTTTCTATGACCATCATATAATAAATATATAATGATAAGTATATAATATTATCTATAAATATATATATATATATATAATAAAATCATTTATACAACTTAATTGTATGGCTCCATATGTCTAACCATGGTGGCAAGACTTATAAAAAAAAATTGCTCATAATTGAATATTGAAATGGAAGGGAAGCTTAATTAAAAGATGATATAATTACTTATAGGTCCCTATAATATACTCATAATTACATTTTAATAAATATATTTTTAAAATTCTTTATTTTGTGATTGGACGCCAAACAGTACTCAATTCAAACTCAAGAATATTTCATCTAAAAAAAAATTGATCAATTAATATTCAACTAAATTCACTAAATAATTCAGTGGATTAAAATTTCTCAGCATTTTGTCTAGTTGTGTAGCAAATTCTTGCAAAATTTTAGGAGCCTAGATATAATTTACACAATTATTTAGTTATTAATTGTACAGATTAATTTGGCAAAATTTGTTGTTTTACCCTTTAAATATAATTAGCATATAACGTTTGAATGTCATGGCAGTCGTTTTTAATCTAAAAAATTATAAATTTTAGGGTGTACAATCTAACGAATAAGATGTATATAAAGACAAGAAGTCTTGTGAGAATATGAAGGGTGTTAAACTTTTAAAGTCGGAAAAGGGAGTGACTTTGAATAATTCATCGGAATGTACAATCTTTATTTATTTTTATCTATTGATATTTAGCTTTTTCTTTGGTTGGCTTAAAAGAAAAGTTCAATTCTTATCCCTTGACTTGAAGAGAAAACAAATTAATAAAATTTCTTCTACGATGAAAATCATTGAAATACAAAAATACTTCAAGAACATTTAGAACTAGAGAAATCGAAGGCTTGAAACATGTTAAAATTAAGAGTTTAGACATTAAAAAAAAAATTATGGGTAACAAATTTTTCAGTTACTTTGAATGGAAACTTCGAATCTAGAAGCTCAACTTAAAAGAAGTCAATCACTCGTGATATGTTAGAAGAAAAATTATACATATATATATATATAAAGATGTTTATTCTAATAATAAAACCTATGGTGAAGGCCTAGAATTAAAACACTATAGAAGTTCTTCGAGCAGATACAAGAAGAGGTATATATAAAAGTATTTTTCCTCAGGAGTAATCCTCGAATCTTGTTAGTTAATTTTTTGGAATTGCAGAAGTGCTTATTTTCAAGAACGAGAATCTTACGATATGTTGGGATTTTTTTATGAAAATCTTTACCTTAAACATTTCTTAATGTCTTAAAGTTGGAGTATTTTCAAGTACAAGTACAAAGGAGAAGCCAAAAAAGAATAAGAAAAGAGCATAAGATAGCTTACATTCGATGAAATCTCATCTTCTGCCCATTTTACGATCAAACTCCTAATATTTCGAAAGAACCACAACTCTCTTGTACATAGAAATCCTCTTGCAAGCTGATCATTTTCTTAAATTATGATACTGCCTTGTTTGGCGTGAAGCTAAAAATGGGCAAAAAAATATCTTAATAATATTTTAAATTTATTATAAATTTTAATAACTTTATTTCACATCTAACACAAATTTCAACCTTAAAAATCAACTTTATTTCACATCCAACACAAATTCCAACCTTAAAATCAACTTTATTTCACATCCTACACACCTCCTAATATTAAAATAAATTTCTTTCCCATCAACTCTATAAAATAAAATATTTTCTCTTTCCTTACCCAAATTCATCCTCCAACCAAACAAGCCCTAAATTTGCTTTTAACAGATAATCGCACATCAACAATACTTGATACATATATGAGTCAACTCGAAGATAAATTCAAGTGAGTCACCCATGATTCAAAAATTAACTCAAAATCATTTCCCCCAATTTAAATTCGAATAAAAATAGACAAATTTTTTAGTGACTTTTGAGTTTTCATTAAATTTGCAAAAAGGCAAACTTATGGGCCCTTAAACATAATTCCAATATGTCCACATGCATGAAATTAGCTTGCAGCGATTCAATACCAAATCTAATTAAAATGTTCTCAAATTATTATTATTGTTATTATTATAATTATTATATATTTATTTATATGCGCCAGGCCTCATCAGGCCATTAATCATTTCTGATCATAATGTCCTTCAGATCACGTGAATGATAATTAAAAGGATAATTACCTACATCCAACACTATTTTATTTTATTTATATATTATTCATCTATTTTTAATTAATTACGTTATGTACATTCAAAATATTATAAAATATTACATACATATTTTCACTTATTTTTATTATAATGAGTAATTATAAAGTTACAAAAAATCTGAACCGTTCATCATATTATTTTAAGGATATTTAAATATATTTTGAGTAAAACTTTTAAAATTTTGATATTTAGGTAGTGGCAAGGGAAGAAGACATCTGCAACGTGAATTGATTTTAGGACAGATCAGCGATTTACTATGACATCGAGGAAGAAAAAAATATACTATTAAACGTAAAAATATAATTTTAATAATTTATTAACGAAATATTTTTTTAAATAGATTTTGACTGAGTTTTAATTTAAGTGTGTGTATGTAAGATTTTATAATATTTTGAGTGTGCATAACATAATTAACTAAGAATGAATGAGTAATATATAAATAAAATAAAATGGTATGACATATAGGTAATTATCCTTAATTAAAAATTTACGGCCAAATAAATTTTTTTTAATCAGGCCAATTGGCAAACTACTCTTCATATTTAAAATTTTTACGTAAATTTCTGAAATTAATAAAATCCTTCAAATTTTCAAGGACAGAATAATTTATTTATTTATTTATTTATTACGGGACTAAAAAATATTAAAAAATAATGAAAATATTCTTAAAATTTTGAATTTTAAAATTTGAATCATCCATTAAATCCCACAATACTGATTATTTGAATATCAAATTATTTGCATATCTATAAGGTTCTTGATCACATTACAAATTAAATTTACATTATATTTTTTTGAAAATTAATATATAAAGGCTTTGTTAATTGGGATAAATTCAAGTACAAAAAATTGTAACTGTGTCAGATATTTTTTAATATAAAAATGTCTTTGTTTCTCTTAATCAACAAATTAATCAATATTTATAGGTTAATTGAATAATCAAATTTTAAATTATGAAATTTACTTTTATATCATTTTTAGACATAATATTTACTCAAACAGTGCTCAAAATTTACATATTACTTATTTTATGATTTTTTCTTCCACCACTTAAAGATTGTGCCTAGAAATATACACAATTTATAAATGTTTTAATATATTATGTGTATATTTATTTTTATATTTTTTATGTATGTATTTAAATATATATATATTCATTTAAGTACATAATTATTTATTTATACGTAGGGTAAATTACATTCAAATTTATGACTTTAAAATATATTATCAGTTAGATTTACGATTTTAAAATTTAATATTTAGATGCCCAATTTAGATGTAAATATCAAGCAAGTTCTTTTCTATTTTTTAATATTAAAATTTTATAAAATAATTTAAATATTTTTTTCTTCTCCTCCTCTCTCTATTTCAATCTCTCTCTCACTCCCTGTTTCCCTCCCTCTCTCTCTTCTGCTTGCTCTGCACAAACGTGCATAGCATAATTAACTAAGAATTAATAGATAATGTATAAATAAAGTGAAATGTTGTGGCATACAGGTAATTATTCCTATATTTTAATAATAATAAAAAATAATTTTTAATATAATAATTTTAAAAAAATTATAAAAAATTTGAAATAATTTTATTTATATTTTTAGAGATGCTGTGAAATAATTTTAATTTTTTATTTTAAAATTTACGTAATTGTGATCTATAAAAGTAATTTTAAATTAAGTTAACATTAATTTGAGCAAACAAATGTGATCCCTAACATAAAAATAATTGAAACTCGAAACTAATCTCATCTATTATGAGTACTCGATTCAGACCTGAATTCGAATACTCAAATCGATTAGGTCATAAAGTTATAACCTAAACATATATCGAAATAGAAAGTAGATCAACAGAAAGTTGCAATAATATTTAAACAAAATATGAACTTGGCAAATCGATTTTGAGCGAACAGAAGAAAACTCAAAATAAAAAATTTCGAGCTTGACTTGGCTCAAAATTAGTTCGAAATCAAAATGAGATATAATTCGAGCCGGCTCAGCTTGAAACGACTCTCAATTCAGAGCGAGCTCAAATCATGATTTAATTTGAATCAACTCGTAATTGTGATAAGATGTAAAAACTTTATGTATTTAAGAGGATTTGATCTTTAAACTTGGGAAGAATAGGCCTTCAACCTTCTTCACTTTGTTACTAAGCTACTAGCTAAGTTATATATAGTAGCATTTCATATATATCTATATATTAAAATTATTTATGTTATACGTATAATTTCGAGCCAAATCGAATTATATTTTGAGTGAGTCAGGACCAACTCGAAATCTGCTCAGATGAACTTCTAGTCAGTCTCTAACTCATGATTCAATTTAAAATTTTTGAACAGATTTCAAATTGATTCAAAAACTGAATAAGCTCCGAGCGAGTTTCGAGTTTCAGATATTTTTAACACCCCTAGCTTAGCTAGACAGACTTATTTGATCACTTTCTCTAAAAATCTTATATTTTATAACGAAGATTTTATCAAAGTTAAAATTACTTTCGTTCCTCGTCAATGTTAGGGATATTATCACGTAGACTTATAACTTAAAAAAAAATCTTCATTTGTATTTCTATGTCGTAAATTATTTTCAATTGGGTCTCTAAGATTGACAAATATGTCACGCGTGGTGCTAACGTAGGACCCCATCGGGCGGCTATACCCCGAGCGGGCCTCCGATGCGTCGGTCCCTACACACGACTGCCACTGAGTGGGAGAGGGAAACCCAGAGAGAGCGAGAAAATTATATTTTTTTAATTAATTTTTTGAGATCATTTTCATGTGCATGACTTTTACTTTTTTTTATTTATTTTTCATAAGAACTTTTTATTTAAACAAGTAAGATACTTGTGCAGTAACCGCACAGAAAAATTAATCTAATAATTATGTATTTATAAAATAATATAAATATATATAAAAAGAAATTTATATAATATAACATCATATATTATGATTATGTTATTTTATACATATTCAAGTTCAACCTATTAATTTGATATATATTAAATATAACAACATGCATCTGAATGAATATATATTTTAAAACTTTAAATTTAAGAATTGTTTTTTGTATTTAATATAGAAAGTCTAATGGTTGAGATTATTATAAAAATAAAATTAAAAAATTCAATTTTTATAATAAAAATTATATATCCTACTATATTTTATATGGTATGGTGTAAGTGTGCCATATAATTAATTCACTTAAAATAAAATTTATTCAGTACATATTTAAAATTTTTTTAAAAAAAATTAAGAAGTAAAGATATTAAAATATAATATATTTACATGTACATGTGAATATAAAAAATATAATACATTATATAATAATAAAATTAATATTTTTGTAATTTTTTGTAGCATTTTATAAAGAAAAAAGGCAAACAACTAAGTTCAACTTCATCTGAAAATTAAATAAAGGTAATATACTTGAAAAAAATTGAATCATAATTATGAAGTTCAATTTATAGTTAAATTAAGCAATTGAAGTCTAACTCGATACATATCATATTATATTTAATTTTAAATACAATATGTATGTATTTGTGTTATACTTGAAAAATTATTAATAAAAATAATTTGTTAAATTTTAGATAAAAAAGTTGTCAAATGGTCACCCGAAACAATAGTGAAAAAAAAAATTATTTAACATGGCAAGCCTATTTTAGGAAATTAAAAAAATTCAATTACACAAAAGAGTTAGATATTACTTATTGAAGTGAACACGACTATTTTAGAAACACGAAAAATTCACTATATTTGGCAAGAGAGGAAAAGGTATTGCACGATATTTAAATCTTTTAGCACATACAAATATTCACCAGTCTTAAAATACTCGAAGCTTGGAAGGTGTCATGAATAGATTGTCATACTATAAATAAGCAAGGCTATTTTGGGAACTTCAAAAGTTCAGCACGATTGTACCACTCTTAATAATATTATATAGATAGATTGAGTTGCGGGCAAAAAGTGCAGGAGTGAACATTGAGCCTATTTGTTTGTAAGATTTAAATTTAATCGATTAAAATTAAATTTAGATAGAAATATTTTTTATTAAAAATTGTGAATAATGTGAAATAAAGTTAGTTATTATGTTGAGATATGTGATGGATGTGATATAAAGTTAGTTATTATGTTGGGATATGTGAGAGAAGTGATATAAGTTAATTATTATTTTGGTGATATGTGTAGGATATGAAATAAAATTAATTTTTAATATTAAATTTTATGTGTGAAGCGATATGCCTGTTTAAAATTAAATCAGGTTGGGTTTTACGTACATGACACAGCATTCTGATGAAATTATAGATTTTTACTAAATTTGAAAAAAATATATTAAAAATCTTCAAATGATTCTTATCTTACTATATATGATTTATAACTCTATAATAAAGATTTTTGTATCATTAAATTGAATTTCAAGTGAATCACATAAGTTTAATTAATAATAATTAAAACTTTCATTTTGAGAGTTCTTCTTTTACTTTTTAAGATTTAGGTCCTGTTTGTTTAAAATTAACTTAATTAATTTCAATCTGGTATGTCACATCACTCATAAGATTTAATATTAAAAAATAATTATATTTCATATCATACATATAAATCAAACTAAAAAATAAATTTTATTTCATATCTTACATGCATGCCAAATTAATTATAAGTAACTACGATCATATCACTCACATATCGTAATATAATAACTAACTTTTTTTTCACATTATTCATAACTTTCAATAAAAAAATATTTTCATTCAATTTTAATTTTAATTTTGCTAAAACTAAACTTTGCAAACAAACATGCTCTTGAGATTCAAGTTTTAGTGTTAAATTAATTTAGAGTTTTGAATTTATGATTTTAAGTTTTAGTTTTGAATTTTAATACTTAAAATTTGAAGTTTAATAAGTTTTTCAGCAATTTTTTCAAAAAATTTAGTGTAAAATCTGTAATTTTTTTTTAATTTTACGCCTTATTCATAAATACCTTAAAAAATATCATATTGATAAGAGAAATGCAATATATTAATTCAAAATTCATCCTTAAAAAGTTTATCAATTTATTGAACAAAAGTATTATTCACTACATAGATATGTTTTACGATTGATATACATTTGTCAAGTAGACCAATTATGTAGCAATTTTAAAAAATTTGAAATAAAATTAAAATTTTAAAAATATATTTTAGCATGAATATTGCTAAGGAAAATTACGATGTATTATATTCTGAAAATTTTTAAAATTATTTTAATGAGATATAAAATTTGGAAGAGTGCCCTTACATAGAATATTCCCTGCAGCCTCGTTTTGTTCAAGCTTTTTTTAGATAAAAAAAAAAAAATTATTTTCTAAATTTAATATTAGAAAGTGCATAAAATGTGAAATAAAGTTGATTCTAAGATTTATATTTATATTAGATGCGTAATAAAATTAATTTTTACAGTTGAAATTGTATTGAGCTAAAAAAAAAACCTCGAAACAAACGAGGCAAAAAATATAATTTATACATATTTATTATGTTGTATATAGATTCACGCTAGAGCATCTGAAACATATACGTGCATGGAAGGCCCAACTCAAGTTGCCCTAGTCGAGTAGTCTGAGCTCAGAGTCAATACAAAGCGACGGATCACATGTGTTATAAAGAGGGATGGTCAGATTGTACAAATCATATAACCTATACGAACAGCGACACCAGACTTTCAAAGTGCAGTTATCACCTAAGTCATATTAGAAATGAAAGCTATTTCTTTGACATGACTACCGCCAGCAAATCTGAAACTATAAAAATCCTATTGATGTAATATTCTCTTTTTTTTATTAACTTTTGACTCCATGTAATAATTCAATTTCTTCTTTTCTAAGCTGTCGTGACCTCGATGCTGTGGTTTTTCTGCTCGGACGATTTTCACGAAAAAAATCTTTTCTTCAATTGTCTCCCACACAACTTTCTGGTGTCAACATATTATTTGTATTATTCTAATAAATAATGAATCATTTTTTAATTGGACTAATTTTGCTAGATTTAATTATGTAAAATAATACCTATTATTATTTTTAATTATGAATCTAAATAGTTATATTTACATATTAACTGCCCTTCAAAATTTATTTATCAATATTACAGCAACGATACTTCATTAATATTAATGATTAACCTAACTCAAATACTAAAATCATCGATCATGATGACTAATGGAGGCGTTCGGTGGTTGGCAGACAACGACAATATCGTCGACAATCGCCGATATAATAGTTGTTGGTGATTGCCGACTAACAGCGGCAACCATTAATATACGGTGATTGAAGAAGGATAGTATTAGGTCAACAAAAATAGCATATTAATATTCTATTTATTTTTAATCAGTGTTAATTTAAGTGAGATTTGCATAATATTTAAGATTACTGAGTGTAAATATAATCTTAATTACAGTAAATTTCAAATTATTTTCTGGATTAAACTTTGAGCAACCACTATTTCTATGGCTGAATCATGAATATTTTTCATTATTTCACAGAATTAATCTTAGAAAAATCATGAATAAGGCAAGCAGGCATCAAGCATGTTTCACTATTTAAAACCAAGCATCAGAACTGAACTGCTCACTAAATTTCATTTAATGTGCAGCACTTTAATTTCCTACTGTTCCTAATTTTTATTTTCCTTTTTATTATTATTATTATTATTATTATTATTATTATTATTTTATTGTTTATTATAGCATTTGTCAGGCTGCAGCTTTTATGCAATACTCATTGAAAGTTCATCACTGTTCCTTTCTTGAGGAGGCTGTTTGACCATAAAATGAAAATATTATTCCATTAAAAATAATAACAATAATAATAATAATAATAATACATTTTTGAGATAATTAACTACATGGCACACAATTTAATTTTATTTATGCCTTACCTATCCATTCTTAATTAATTACGCTATGCACAGTAAAAAAATATTACAAAATCTTACATACACATATTTGAGTTAAAACTTAATCAACATATATTTGAAAAAAAAATATTCTGTTAGTAAATTATTAAAATTATATTTTTACCTTTAATGGTACATATTTTTCTCTTCCTCAATACCACACTAAAGCGCTGATTTGTCCTAAAATCAATTCACGTCACAGATGTCTCCTTCCTTTGCTGCCACCTAAACATTAAGGTTTTAGGATTTTCACTCAAAATATATTTAAATATTCTTAAAATAATATGATGAACGGCTCATATTTTTTGTAATCTAATTATAGTTAGGTTATTGAAAAATTATGATTACTTATTATAATAAAAATAAGTTAAAATATATGTATGTAAGATTTTATAATGTTTTGAGTATGCATAGCGTAATTAACTATGAATGGATGGATAAGACATAAACAAAACTAAATTGTGTGATATGTAGGTAATTATTCCTAAAATTTTATTATATTTTACATAAATTTTAATAAAAAATTTTAATTTTATTTTACTATTTTTAATAAAATTATCAATTTTATTTTACAATTTTAATGAATAAAATATTAGGGAATTTACATACAGAACATTGAATTCATCACAAATTACGCATTTTACCATCTTTTAGTAAATATTACATATATCATACTCTGCTTATGGGTTTTACATTTCTATTGTAATAATAGAAATGTAAAAAGAGTGTGATATGTGTAATATTTACTAAAAGATGGTGAAATACGTAATTTGTGATGAATTCAGTGTTCTGTATGTAAATCCTCCTAAAATATTTTAGTTAAAATAAATTAATAATTTTATTAAAATTAATTAATTATGTGAAAAAAAAAATTATATTAATATTTATATACGATATAATAAACATTTATTTTTTATTATTAATAGAATCAAAATGTTTTCTTGTGCTCTTTCAGCTCTTACCATCTATTCAGTGAGGGTTAATGCAGAAAAGCTGACATCTCTCTCTCTCTCTCTCTCTCTCTCTCTCTCTCCAGCCATTAAATTATATATAATGTTCCATGCAGAAAATTCTAAAATAGATTAATAATTGGAATAATTGGATTGGTGTCATGTGAACTGAAAAATATTTTTTTTAAGAATTAATTTCATCCACATCATTGAAAAACTTATGATCATACTATGCGTTTGATATGAACTTTTTCATAATTTCATATACATCACTATAAGCTAAAAAAATATTATAAAAATTTTCTTTCATCAAAATGATGTCAATTTCTTATAAAATATTTTGTTTCTGTTATATAATAGGGATAATTACCTACATGTCACACCATTTAGTTTTATTTATGTTTTACTCATTCATTCTTAATTAATTACACCATGCACACTAAAAATATTATAAAATCTTACATACACACATTTTAACTTATTTTTATTATAATGAGTAATCATAATTTTTCAATAACCTAACTATAGTTAGATTACAAAAAATCTGAGCCGTTCATCATATTATTTTAAGGATTTTTAAATATATTTTGAGTAAAAATCTTAAAAATCTTAATGTTTAGGTGGCAGCAAAAGAATGAGACATTTGCGACGTGAATTGATTTTAGGACAAATCAGCGCTTTTGTGTGGTATTGAGGAAAAGAAAAATATGTACCATTAAAGGTAAAAATATAATTTTAATAATTTACTAACAGAATATTTTTATGTAAGATTTTATAATTTTTTGAGTGTGCATAGCGTAATTAACTAAGAATGGATGGGTAAAGTATAAATAAAATTAAATTGTGTGGTATGTAGGTAATTATCCCTATATAATAATATATATTTAAACTTCAGTGTAATAAAATATAGCACAATACCACTTAAATGAAAACAAAAAATAAATTAAATAGTAAATGATATCTACTGGTGCTATATTCATTTACAATAAATTATGAAAGATCTTAAATAAATACTAATTTATAATATAAATGAGATAACCAATGGATGATATATTTATAAATTTTAACTATAAAATTTTGATAAATTCTATATAATTATGAAATATGAGATAATTTTAATTATATATATATATATATATATATATATATATATATAACAATCTAAGATAATTAATAATTACCAACTATGCATACTTATGTTTATTATGATATCACATTTATTAAAAATCATACTAATACCTTCCATAAAATTTATTTAATAGATATAAACTTATTATAAATATATTATATGCATATATAGTTAAGTTAAACAAATGTGCAATCCATGCATATACATCAAATTTTTTTTTTTGATGTGATCATATACATGAAGTTAATTTGGAGCTTCATCAAATACTAAAAAAAATGTAGTTTTTTTTAAATTCTGTAAATGTTGAATTTACTCTATATATTACACATATACTATACATATATGTTGCATAAATGTGTATCATTATATCTTGACTATTCATTAATTTTAAAAAAAGTACGGCATTTAATTATTACTCATCTCTGCTCTAACGTTTGGTGGCCCGAATCATGTTTAGTTTAACTTGAAAATCTCACAATGCGATAATTTTGAAAAAAAAAATAACGTAAAAAATTAAAATTTAGAATCAAGTACTGTAAGCAGAGGAATAGTCCCAATCCTGTAGCTCACCACTAATCTTGTGGGTAAAGAACCTGCGTTACGTAACCTTTTTATCTTGACTCGGTCTTGATTCTTATTTTGACACAGTCTTGATCCTAGCGTTTCTAATATTATTACTATATTTTTGCTAAGGTAAATGTATTATATTTATACATATTACAGCCGTCGCATTTCTCGATATGATGCGATTCATTAGCTCAACGATTTCTCACGCTATTTACTTATATAGCTCAAGAACTTTTTCTCTTTCTCGATATGATACGATTCATTTTTGTGCCCCTCTCATCACTATTCATTCAGCCTAAAAGTCTGTCATAATCTGTACACTGCTCCAACGATTTACTTGGATAATCATCCGACGATCATTTTCAATCCTCTTTGGCCATAAATCATATACGGTAAGACTCGAAGAGACTTCAATTTCAACACGAGCAGCCAAATTTTAAATAATTTTTAAATAGTTATTACTAAAGTCCTCTGGTTCTCACTCTCCTCCCCCCATTTCTTCTCATGTCTGCATCTCTGTCCTGCAGATCAGCAAAGCAGGAATTAAATGCAAAAAGCTCCATGCAGAAAACTCCAAAAAGTTTACATAATTATGCCCACCACCTTTTCCCCTTATAAATCCACCCATCTTTCTCTAATATTTTCCCAGTTATTTGAGAGAGAAAAGAGTGAATATAGATGAAATATGGGGTATTTTTATCAGCAGTCTGTTAAATATAAAGGCCCAGGGCCCAATAACTTTAAGGCCCAGGGCCCAAAAACTTTATGGCCCATTTATTTGTATTCTTGTTTTTCAGACCAGCTCACTCATGCTAATATTTTCACGTTTAGGCTTTGTTTGGTAATAAGAAAAAAAAATATTTAGTTGAAATTTTTACTTATTTTTAAAAAATATGTATAATATGAAATAAAGTAAATTGATTATATTAAAAAATTGTATACGATGTGAAATAAAGTTGATTGATTTATTGAGAACTATATTGGATGTAAAATAAAGTGATTGTTTAATGTTGGAATTTGTGTGAGATGAGATATAAAATATTTTTTTAAGTTTTTTTTAAAATAAATTTAAGATTTTGGCTATGGCTAATTTTAGCCATGATTTTTAACTCATTGCCAAGCAGGGCCTTAATTTAGGGGTAGCAAAATGAGTGAACGATCGATCGGGTTAAATTCCAACTACAGTTGGTTGTTATGGAACAGATTTTAAGGGAGTCAAAGTCAATTTAAAATAAAAAATTTCAAGCTCGACTCAGCCGAAAATCGGTCTGAAATCGAAATGAAATATGATTTGATTACTCGATTTCGAGTCAGCTTGAATCATGATTTGAATAATTATTATAAAATAAGTAAGACGAATATTACATATTAAAAAAAAATTAAATCCTTATACCTTAGTGAGAATAAGCTTTAAATTCTCTTCACTCTATATATTACATCAAAGTTATTTAGGCTTATAATTTCGAGCCAAAATAAATTATATTTGAGAGAGGCAAGGCTAGTCGTCTAGCTAATGTCTTTAGCTCATAGTTCGATTTAAAAATTTCAAAAAGATTTTGAGTCGATTCAAAACCGAACGAGTTTTGAATAATTTCAACACCTAATTGGCTCAATTTTGATTAGCTCGACTTGAAATTGACCCATTTAATGAACAAGTTAAACCGTATGAATCGATGACAGTATTCCTTTATGGACTGCTAGGAATTGAAGTGATCAATTGACGCGTTTGTGGTAAACTTGTCGACTAGACTGAGTAGAGTTCGGATGGACCAGCCAACTAACTCGTTTAATAAGCAGGTCAACACTAATAACTCGAAGTTAACCCGATTAATAATTTGGTGGACCTAGCAAGAAATTTTTGAGTCATCTGCAGGTAAAGTACTTATTGGTCATAAATTGTAATAACTATTTTTGAAAAAATATTTCAAAAATATTCTTTTACCTTGGGTACCTTTAGAGAAATTATGCCCTCAAAATTAAAATGTATTCAATTAAATAATAATAAAATTTTATTATATTTTACATAAATTTAAATATAAAAATTTTATTTTATTTTATATATTTAATTATTTTTAATAAAATTATCAATTTTATTTTATATTTTCAACAAATAAAATATTATAGTTTAGAATATTAAATAAAATTGATAATTTTATTAAAAATAATTAAATATATAAAATATTATAATTTGTTGATGTAATAAAAATTTATTTATTTATTTATTATTTGAAAATAGGGTCTCCTTATTTTCACAACTTACACCTTAAATTTGTTAATTTACATTTCAAAAATATAAATTTTCATACATTTATCTAATATTTTATAGGATAAATTGCATATGGATCCTTGAGGCTAGAAAATAATGCAAATTAATTATAATTTTAAAAATTTTATGTGACAAATTTCTCAGATATAATTTATATGAGTACATAAATCCTTTAAATATAATTTTAGTATTAAATCATAAAAAATGATAATTTTGTCATTTGATTTTTCTTAAATTTCATCTTGAATTCTAACTCTTTATAACTATATTTATAATAAAATTTCACATTGTCTTTTCATCTTGGCATAAGGTGCAAAAAAAAAAAATTATAAATTGATCTCCCAATTAATGTAAAACTTATCTTAAGTTCTTAATTTTTACAACAATTATAATTTGGTCTTTTGGAGTTCTTAGCCTTTTTAATGTGCTATATATTAAAATGATAATTTGGTTCCCTAATTTTTCTTATCCTTCATCAAAGTCTTCAAAAAACTTATAATTTAGTCCTCTAATACTTATAGTCTTCATCTTAAAACAAATAAAATTACAATTTAGTCCACATATTTTTCTTAATCTTAAGTCTTAATTTGTAATTTAAAAATATATAATTTAGTCCCTTCTCTTAATCTTGATTTTATGTTTAAAGAAATTACCATTCAGTCTATTAATTTTTTCTAATCTAAATCTTGTGTCCTAATTTCTTAATAAAAATTATAATTTAGTCTTTAATTTATATTAGTCATCATCAAGAGACCTATAAAATTATAATTTAGTCTCTAAGTTTATTTTAATCCTATGCTTTAATTTCTCACAATAGGAATTACATTTTAATTTCTCAATTTTTTTTATTCCTAATATTGGGTCTTAATTTTCTACTATTAAAAATTTAATTTGGCCCCTAATTTCTTTTAAATACAATTTGACGTCCTATGAAGTTATCATTTTATTTTCTAACGTCTCTTAATTTGGTCTTACATCTTAAAAAATCACAATTTAGTCTCCTGACTTTTAGGATATTAAAACTTTCATCCTTTTAAAGAAATTATAATGCTTTGACTTCTTATTGTTTTGATTTTAAATCCTAAAAATTTATAATTTAGTCCCCTATTTTTTATTAGATTATATAAAATTACAATTTAGTCTTTCAAGTTTTCTAAGTCTTAATCTTATATTCTAATTTTCCATAATAAAAATTATAATTCAGTCTCCTACTTTTTTTATTCTTAATTTTGGATTCTAATTTCTATAATTAAACTTATAATTTGGTCCTTAATTTCTTTTAGACATAATTTTAGTCCCTAAAAAATTACCTTTTGTTATCTTAAATTTTCTTAATCTTGATTTTAAATACTAAAAACTTATAGTTTAGTCTACTAATTTTTATTAAATTTTATCTCAAACTTTACAAAATTTAAAAAGTTATAACTTAATTTTCTATTTTTTGAATTCATTAAAAATTATAATACTTACAAATATTAAATAAACTAATGATCAATTACTAGTTTTAATTCCTAATTGTGAAATTTTATACAAAAATTCTCTAAATATATACAGCAAATTTTTTTCATAGTTTTTTTACATTTAAAAAATAGTTTGAAAACATTTTATATTTTTTTTAAAGATTTGTATAATAAAAAATAAAATAATCAACTAATTCTATAAAAATTATGCTGAACATACAATAAAATTTATTAATTTATTAAAAATTATGTAATATTTAAAATAAAATAATTATTTAATTTAGAGATTGTGTAAAATAAAATATAAAATAATTTTTAATCTTTTTCTTTTTCTTTTTCATCTTCTCCCCCACCTTATTTTTTTTTCATCGGAATAATATTCCATAACTATTAAAAATTACAATACAAGATTGTGTAAAATAAATAATACCTTTGTCGGCCTTTTGGCTAAGATCAAGTAATTGTGTAAAATAAATAAGACATTTTTCTACATACTGCCTAAAATTTTAAAAATTATGTATATCGATTTTCTCCATAAAATTTAAATCATAAATTAATATATACAAAATAAGATGTAATATTTGAAAATTTGGATGATATATAATCGAAATATAAATATATTATTCGTTTAATTTTAGAGAATTACATTACTTGAATACTTTCCAGAAGATCATTTATCTCAATACCATTTCAACCTAAACAAATTTAATTATAGAGTTTCTCATCACTTGCCTCACTTTTACCCTAAAATGTAACTTTATCATTTGAGATTATGTTATTTATTTATATAAAAACTCTCATTTTTTTTAATGTGAAATGATTCATTTTTGTACTACTTCACCTAAAAGCTTGTCAGGAGTTGCTCTTTATCCAAGTGATTTTAATTTAAACATATGAACATAACTCTGATGATCACTCCCTTCCTTTTTCAATTGCAGGTCGCCAAGCCCACCAATTTTTATCTGATTCGTCTTTGAATCACATCGTATTATGAAAAATTAGCTCCGCTAACCTTATAATTAATTAATTAATTAACTGAGACAATCCAAAATTATAATGGTGTATTAAATTGGCCATATTGCATCCAAGTACTTGAGGTGGAAAGAGAGTTACAAATTTATTCTAATTTTGAAAAACTTTCGTTCGAGTCTTTGATATTGCAGAAGTGCTATCGTTTTAGTTTTTTTTCAAAATCTCATTATTTTTACTTATTTTTTGGATTAAAAATGTAAATTTTGATTATTTTTAAATAGTTTGAATTATTTACATATTTTATCATTATTTTAAAACTTAATAAAATTTTAAAATTTAATTTCTCTCAATTTTTTTATTTGCACTAAAAATATAAAAATAAAAATAAAAAATATTAATATTCTAAAATTATATTATAAACAACTATAAAGTTAACAAATAAAAATAATAAATCAAACAATATACTAATAAAATATTAATAACTAGATTTTAATTAGTATCAAAACTATAAAATTTTTGTAATTTTAGGAACTCAAATTAAAATTTTTAAAAAATGAAGACTAATTTATTTTCCCTTAGCATTGAGACCTAAGAATAATTTGCCCCCTATTAGTATATAATACAAAACAATTCTACCTCCTAATGACCTACTTAATTAAGAAAGGATGAAGACAATTAGCATTGGACCAAGCTTTAACTTAAACAAAGAGCATCCACCTCATATGAATTAATATTTTATGTGGTTTATGTTCATAATTTAACTATAGTGGCCTTTAATTAATTAGTGAGATAAACAAAAAATATTATCCACTTGAATGGAATTATCTTATGAATTATTTTGACTAAGTATGCCATAGAAAATGAGCTGGGGAATATTTTGCACAATATTATAATGAGGCTCTCCTTAATTTGTTAATCAAATCATTTGGCATATACTTAATTAGCTTCTGTTTGACAACAAGTTAAAAAAATAATTTATTTTAATTATAATCAAAATCTTAAATTTATTTTAAAAAAATTTAAAAAATATTTTATATTTTATTCTATATAAATTTTAATATTAAACAATCACTTTATTTCATATTCAACATAATTTTTAATATAACTAACTCATTTTATTTGACATCATATATATTTTTCTAAAATTTTTACAAAATTTTTTTTCAAAATAAATTTTTTTTCCTCCAACCACACGGAGCCAAAATAGTAAAAGTTTTGTACTACTTAAAAAATATATATGTAAATAAATCACTTTTTAAAATGAATCCCATATTTTTTTCACTTGGACTTAACCTAAAATATTTTAGCAAAAATTAACGTCAATATGAGTTATCAATTTGAACTTTATTTCAAATCTTTAGCTATAAATAGAGCTTCATGCTAGAGGCATGAAGGATCATCCCATTAAACAGATTAAGCTTCAAAATAGCAAGAGAAAAAGTTAAGAAAATTCATTTGAAATGCATATATTACATGTATATAGTAGTTGTAATATCCAAATTAGCATGTTAGTAGAAGTAATTAGCATGTGTGGAGTTCAAATTTAGTTGAAAACATATAAATTTTGTCAAATTCTTCAAATTAACTTTGAAAGTTTAATTATAATTTATTTAAGTTAACTTGAAATATAATTCGAGTTGATTTAAGCTCGATTCATTTCAATCAACTCGACTTGAACTTGAGTCAATTAAGTTGAGTTCAATTTAAAAATTAAGATTCAAATTAAGTTTGAGTTGTGCTAATTAAACTTACTTGAACTTGACTCGTTAACGGTCTTAACCTCATTTGACACCCCCTCTTCAACTCGTATGGAGTATTTTATTATTACAACAATTTTTTTTTATTACGTTGGAGCAGAAAACTTATAACTTTTGTGTCTTTCTATTTATTTACGAATACAAGGATCTGTGTAAACTCTGTTTGACATAACGAATTTCAAATAATCGAGTTAATTTAGTTCCATGATTTCCTTCCCTTTATCTTGAAGTATCATCCTTTAATTTTATTGGCTGAATTTACTTTTTTTTATTGAATTTTTTTAATGAAAAACTTTCTTCATTAATGGGGACATGCAGCTATTAGGGTTCTTCTTTCTCTGATGAAGAAGATGATGAGTTATATTGAGGGGGGCAGCTTCGCATTTTGAGGAGCTCTTGTTCCTGCGTTCCTCAAAGTTGGAGCCACTCAGAAGATAAAATAATGAGATAATTTATTTTAAGTACCTGATATTTTATGCTATTTTATATGAGTTC
Organism: Apostasia shenzhenica; assembly: GCA_002786265.1. NCBI lineage: Eukaryota > Viridiplantae > Streptophyta > Magnoliopsida > Asparagales > Orchidaceae > Apostasia > Apostasia shenzhenica. The sequence goes on from KZ452022.1 coordinate 59,368, forward strand.
ATGCTCAATTACTTCCATGAAGATAACAAAAGTTTGTTAGATTTATCATATGTTCATATTAATGATAAATTAGTTGAAATTTTTATCAAATTATCTATAAGATGTAAAATATAATTAATTTTTAATTTAATATATATATATATATATATATAATATGAAATAAAATTAATTTTTTATTTTAAATTTGTGTAGCACGTAAAATATTATTAAAGCTAATTTATATAAAAAATGGCTTGAGTAAGAAGTAGGATGTAATATGACTAAGTGAAGAATAGGAGCTAAAGAGGATAGGATGAAATGAGAGGGCAAAAAGAAGAAAATGAAGTGTTAGGAGAATGAGGAAAAAATAGTAAAATTCAAAAATAACATTAAATCAAATATTCTCTAAAAAAAAGTAAATTAATTATAACTAATCAAATTTCTTACAAATTTATATCTACGAACCAATCAGTACTGTATATTTAATTTGGCATACGACGAAATGGGAGTATACTTACAGCTAGTTATTGGCAATCCAGTTTTAAGTCGAGCCAGTATGTACTCAAAAGCAAATCAAAGAAAATTTATATAACTCAAAAAATCAAATTTCATAACTCAAAAAATTTCAATTTAGAGTTAGCTCAAATCGATAAAAATTAATCTTAAGCCAGCTCTCACAGTCAATTCAAATCTTGCCAACCAAAAAAGAAAGTACGACCTCTCACTAATGAACAACGAGCAAATTTCTATTATAGTATCACATCTTTTATTGTCATCTCAACTCGATCCTACTTCAGCTCGCTATTAAATTGAAAAAAAATCCGAGTTTGAAAAATGGCTTAACAATCAACTCATTTGAATTGATCGTATTTTGGTCGGTTCAAAATCAATTCAATTTTTCGACGTATTTCAGCCAAAAGCACTTTAGGGTTGACTGTGTCAAATTATTATTATTATTATTATTATTATTATTAATTTGATTGAAGTGTCAAATTATTATTGGTTGTGCATAATTTTTTGTTGACGTGTCAAAATTTTATTGGTTGTGCATAAAAAATAATTCTGCACATGCACGCATATTTCATACCATGCATGCATGAAACAGTAGTTGGTAGAGGTGGTATCTAAAGTGATGAGCTCTTGGCCTACACTATAATTTTTTTTTATTTAAATTGATTAAAATTTATTTATAATTTAATGATTTTAGACACACATTGTTACACTATATATTAGTTATATATAAAGTATTTAAATTATGTACATTTTAAATATAATATTTGGATTAATTAGTTGTAACTTTTATCTTTATGATGTAAAATAATAAGTAATTGCTGTCTTTTCAATTAAATTTAATTATTATATTGAGATATACGAGAGATGTGATATAAATTATTATTATTTTGATATGCGAATAAATTGTGAAATAAGATTAATTTTTTATTTTAAAATATATTTATAATATAAAATATTATTAAACTTTAAAAATATAATTTATGTATGATGTGTTGTATTAGATAAAAAATAATATGACTAATTTTAACTAGATAAACAAATATGTGATACGTCTATATATAATAAGTTTAACTTATACCTCCATAATGTATTTAATTGTATGGTTGATTTGATTAATGGTTGAGTCAGTTTCATTTTGTGCATGTTAATGTTAATATTGCGACTTAAATTCTTCGACAACTCTAAATTTCGAGAAGCACATTTGAAGTAAAGATAAGGATTAACACAACTAGTGGTACAACTTCTTTGGTAGGATCGATTTTGCTTATTTAATGAAGGTTTTATCGAGGCAAGCCGCATAAAAGTAAAAGCTCGAACATATTTTTGATAGTGAGTGGTCTTTTGAAAAAGACAAGTGTACATAATCAATTTTGAATAAGTGCTATAGCCTCTGCGTAGTACTCGATGTTTCGAGAAAGTACTCGATGTTTCGAGGAGTGCTCAAAGTTTTGAGCTTGAAGTGGTCAGAAAATTCAGTCTACAACTTCATCTAAGGTCCTGTTTAGCGCGAGAATCAAAATCAGGACTAAAATAATATTGATTTAAAAAGCAATAATGATAATAATATTATAATAAATGAATTTTTTTAATTGTTTTACACAAATTCTAATATGAAAAAAATATTATTTTACTTCCCATGCTCAATAAATTTTAATAAAAATATTAACTTTATTTCACATCCTAGACCAAATACTCGAATCGAATATTTTGTTCTAGAATGTGAAATAAAATTGATATTTTTATTAAAAATTATTAAATATGTGAATTAAAATAATATTTTTTCTGATTAGAATTTATATTGAATGATTACAAAAATTTATTTATTATTATTATTATTATCGTTTTTTAAACTAGTACTATTTTGGTCCCCACGCCAAACAGAGCTACGTGTGTTTTGTGTCATCATACTCAACTAGATGATAAAAGTGGTGATCATGTACAAAGACATAACTGACAGATACGTCAATGTTTTAAAATACATGATTTTCAAGAAAATTCACAATTTTAGAAAGTATACTCGAAATTTCGAGAAAGTGCTCAACTTTAGGAGAAGCTAGTATTGAAGTTGCAAAGAAGTGCTCGAAGAATTCAACCGACGACTTCTCTCCAAGCCCCTTTTATATCATTATTCTCGACTAGACAGCAAAATTAGAGATCGTAATCATAAAACAATGCTAGGGGTATTAATTATGAGAATGCCATATTATGTTCATCCCATATTTCTTTTTATTAAAGTCAAGAAATCTTCGATTTTTCTTATCATTACTTCCCGTACTTTAATTTTATCGATCTTTTTTTCATTATTTATATATTTACTTTTAGTCGATTTCAATAACTACATATCTTTATCGACAAGTTGGTCAAAAAATTATGCTTTCGTTTACGTCAACGGTGGTAGGATGCTTGGAAGGTTTATAACGGAAAACTTCGAGTCACAAAATTTTAATTAATTTAAAATTAAATAAAATATGAATGAAATTTAACATTAATTGTAAAATATTAGCTAATTAAATTTGTAATATTTATTTATTCAATGAAATAATGTGCCATAAACATGCATGCACGTGGCCTAATTCATCTTCATTCATTAATAGATGAACTAAAAATATTATTTTATATGCCAAACTTCTTAATTAATTGAACATTTCAGATTAATTAATATCTATTGTTGCTTTTTTTTTAATCTTATTATGAATAAAAGGGTTAGATTATGAATAAATAAATTTTATACAAAATGAAAGTCAAAAAATTATATAATTCTTAAATATTCCAAGAACAATGGAGAAAAAAAGTAATCATATCTTATAGAATTTCACTTAAATAAAGAAGATGAGCATGATAACCTTCATTAATATGTCCTATTTGGTGCAAGAACAAAAATCAGGATCAAAATAGTACTACTTTAAATAATAATAAATAATTTTTTTAATCATTCTTTATAAATTTTAATATAAAAAATATTATTTTAATTCACATACTCAATAATTTTCAGTAAAAATATCAACTTTATTTCACATCGTAGACTAAAATACTTAATTAGAATATTTTGGCCTAGGATATGAAATAAAGTTGATATTTTTATTGAAAATTATTGAGTATTTGAAGTAAAATAATATTTTTTATATTAAAATTTGTGTATAATGATTAAAAATATTTATTATTATTATTATTATTAAAACTAATACTATTTTGGTCCTCGTGCCAAACAAAGTATAAATCATCATTTTTGTTATCAAATAGGAGGATGTGAAGAGCCTCCTAAGTAACTTTTTTGCACCAAAAATAAAAGAAAGTGGGTATGGTGGAGGGTAGGGGTAGCAAAGCGGTTGGACGAGCTAGATTTAATTCTAAGTTGAATAGCTCAGTTCGAACTCAACTAGATTATTAAATATATCAATATCAATGTCCTAAATATGACCTAAATAATAAATGAGTTAGGTCAACCTGCTAACCTGATATATAAATATTTATAAATGGATAATCAGATCTAACTTGACTTATTATGTACTACTTGAATTCGACCCATTTATGAATTAAACGTTAGATTGGCGAGTAAACTAATTAGTCTCATTTAATGTTTCAAATGAGTCAAATAGGCATTTTTCAATAAAAATATGATCGAAAGGACTTAAGAACCTAAATGTTTATGACCATACAACTTAAGGGATCTAAACCCGAAAAATTTAATAACTAAACCCACATGCAATACCTTAACCTCACCTTAGGGATTCAATTTGCTCTATTTTATATTAAAAATTGGATCTTGTTTATATAAAAAGAGGAAAAAATTAAAAAAATATGATAAAAAACTATAAGAAATAATTTTACATATTTAAAATTAAATAAAAATTTATTATTTGATAAATATAATAAAAATAAAAAAATTTATGTAACTGACTTTACATAGTAAGATAAAAATTTGATTTGTTGTTGTAACGTATACTAAAAATTAGTATTATATATGTATGATATATTATTAAAATTATTTATTAAATGTATTTCTCATTAGTGTGTTGTGTGCACAATGCACTATTGGATGTGTTCAAAATTTATTTCAATTGATGCATGTATTTCATATAAGGCTAAAAATTAAATTGACTACTTCATTATAAGTAAAAAATAATAATAAAAATTTAATTTTTATTACATCTTCTATAAATTTAAATATAAAAAATTATATTAAAATATATATTTCATATTTTAAATTTTATATTATTTTTGATATAATAATTAATTTTATTTCATATTTTACGTAATTTTATTTTAGTATAAATAATTTTATTTTCACCTTTCTGATGACAAAATCATAATTTTTAAATGTTATACAATAATATGCTATACACAAGCAATAATTTTTTACTCAATAAAGTACAATAATATACTATTAAAATCATAAACAAAAAAACAAAATTGCATATATAATTCTTAAAAGATGACATTTTATTAATTTAATTTTAAATTAGATATTTACATTAAGATCTAGTCACAGTTTATAACAATGCATTTAAAGTATGTGGCATAAATTAACTTGAGAGGATAAATGTGTAAAGTAATTTTGTTTAGGTCCCTATATGTAACTATCTAAAATAAAAAATAATATATGTATTATATTAGAATCAGATCTAACGTATTATTTGAATAATTTAGTGCTTTACGGCAGATTAATTCGATTTTCATAATTAGGGCTTCGAGTTTCGCCAAACGGAAAAGAGCGGGAGTAATTGTTTGCCTTCGTCATCGTCCCTTCCGATAGCAAAGCTTAAAAAAACCCTAGCGGAAACGAGGGATCCGCCGTTAAAAATTCCTCCCACTTCGTCGTCTACGCACATGGCCTCGCCACATTTTTTTAGTTACCGCTCTTTCTTTTTTCCTCCCATTTTTCTAATATATATTGATGCCCACATGGTTGCTTCCCTTCTTTTATCTGCTATGAGATCATTCATTTCCGACTTCCGTCTCCGTTCCGTGAGGCTCGGGAACCATCGCAGAGACAGCAAGCGGAGACTTTTTAGGATAATCTAGGAGAAGCTTGTGCTATTGTCGCGTGATTTCAGGTGCTAATGAATGGCTTATTGCTTTGATTTTGATTTTTTTTCCCCATTTCTGATTCCTTCAATTTCACTTGGTTTTCTCATGTTGAATTTTTTTTGTTTTGTTTTTTGTTTTTGCTTCCAGGGATCTTTTTTTTCTGATGAGTTCCTTACCCTGCAGTTTTATCGAGGTGCACATTGGGTTTTGAGTGCTAACTGATAGGCCACGGAGCCATCGAGATTGGCGCCTGATGGCCATAGTGTTTGCAGGCGGAATCTTGCTGAATATTCTTGTCTCTGTTTATCTTTTTGTTAACCGTATTGTAGCAATTGATCTAGTTCTTCCCCACCGAAAGCCATTAACAATTCTATTTTCGAGTGGCTTTTTCCTGTTTCTACAGTAGTTTTCCGTGTTTTAAGGACAGCAACAATGCATGGATTCTCTACAAGTGTTCGATCATTGAATTGTTGACTTTAGTCATTGTGTGTTCCTCCATCTGTCTCCTTCCTTGTTCTGTCAGTTATCTGATCTTGGTATAAGATGGCATCGGCTTATTGCGATACTTACATCATGGTTCATTTTCACTTTATTTATTCATCCTCTTCTCATTGTTTTGCCTCACAAATAATACTCTTAATTCCATTTAATTGTGCAGGTTTTATCCTAGTTTATTTTAGCTCTTGCACTGGAAATTGTTGCAAATTTCCATGCAAGAACATTTACTCGCTCTTGTTCAGCACAATAGAAAATTATAAACACAAGCTTCTGCTGCTTGGTTGACATTGATGATACTTGCTCTGTATAAGTCAAAGATGACTGTGAGGTGGCTTTTGTAGAAGCAGTTTACAACATGGGCAATGAAGCTATTGAGGAAGAGGAAGACATGGACATACTTTCTTCTATGTGGCCGGATGATTTAATGAATGCAGCTGAAAAACAGTTCAACATTGAAAGCAACACTGGTCGGGATATGCTCGAAGATGTTAACATAGTGGAAGATCCTTCTGTTGCAGATTTTAAGCGACTTGTTGAACTAACTAGCTATAGTGAGAAGGGTTCTTCTCAGTTAGCATATCTAGTGAAGAGTTGGGAGTATAAGCAGGCTAATGCAGCTCGTCTGCTCAATGAAGAACTCAGCATTCTAAGTAAACAAAGGCAGGAAGCAGAGATCAAAAAGTTGGAGATCATAGAAGCACACCGTTTCGAGCAAGAAAAATATGTAGGGAATAAACGTCCGATATCAATATTGGATGAAGTTTATGACATATGGGGTGCAGCTCCAAAGAGGAAAAATGAAGCATCATACAATAACAATATTACTATAGATGCTGAGTATGATTCAATCAATTATTGGAAGCAGCGTGCCATACTACTGGAGAAGTTGCTTGAGGAAAGCATCCAGCGGGAACAGGCTTTGCTACAGAAACTGCAGGACAATGTTAATAACCTTGAGAAACAATCATCACCTGTAGATGAATTGTCTCAGATTCTAAAAAGGGCTGATAACTACTTGCATTTTATTCTTCAGACAGCACCAGTTGTCATGGGCCATCAGGTAAATTATTTGTTATGCCTAAATATGTTTTAAATTTAAGCATTTAAGCAAGGATTTTTGCTTGTAATTGTGAAATTGTTTAAATTCTGCAATGCATAAGCTCAAATTGAAGAGAAACCTTGATAATCCATTTGATCAGTGATCTTAAACTTTTTGAGGATATATGATATATTTCCAATTTGAAAATATGTAGAAAGCATTGGCCCTTTTTAGTTTTTTTTTGGTGGTTGTTGCCCCATTTGTTATCTCCTCCCATTTGCACTGTGGTTAATATGTCCGAATTTCATCTAATATTTTAGCAATGTGTAGATTTTTATTTCTTATGATATAATTTTTGCATAATTTGTCTACTGCATTTATGTTGGCTTCTTTCTACTATATTATCCATGCCTAATCAGTATGTGAATTTATTGTGCATTTTGCAGTATTGATCTTTTCTATCATCTAGCTAGTAAATTTCTTCTAATTGCGTATGTTTCTGAGCTATCTTTTCATTGATCCAGGATAAAGAACTACGCTATCGTTTCATCTATAACCATTTCCCTAAACTAGCAGAGGAGGTAAGTTCTTTCTATTGATTATATTTCTTTGAGGTGAAAGTATAACCCTATAGTATGATGATTCCTTTATCATACTGCCAAGAAATGGCAAATAAGATATTGAGGTATGAGGTTTAATTTCATCTTCCAATCTCCCATCTTGTGCATTTGTGAACTTTGTTTTGATTCTCCCACCTAGCTTTTGATTCACACTTACATATATTTTCAGGACATAATAGGTAAAACTGATGCTGAGATATTTACGGGATTGGGTGTGAAAGAATCTCAAGATTTAAAGAGGGAAGTCTTGGAACGAGGGTTGCCTTCTAAACGAGAAATAACTTTTGAGACTGAGTTGTTTGGGAAGAAAACATTTCTAATATATGTTGAACCAGTATTCAGCAAGGCAGGAGAAACAATAGGTGTGAATTATATGGGAATGGATGTAACGGACCAGGTAATGCACCCTTAATCTGCTTCCTCTTGCATAATTAAGGTTTCGATCTTGGCTTATGTACCTATTAGTTTGTAATGATACATGGTAAAAATTCAAATAGGATATGCTTTGTATCTTTATTTCATTTCAGGTTCTGCATTGAGATGTTGAATCCACACTTAATTTACTTCTAAGATGAAATTATTGATGGATGTTTTGATAATACCACATGCGGTACTAACAATGATGTTTAGTGGGAAAAAAAGCTAATGATAATGATGATGCTTGCTTGTTTGACATTAACAACCTTGAATGAAATAGAAATCCTGAAGTGCATTTTATATGGAAATATATTTTTTGACATCCAAATTCTTGGATTTTATGCCTAAAGATTCTTAGGTGATCTTGTTGCTTAAGTTTGGAAGCTAGAAAATCATTCCTTGACCCACAGATTCTAAGATTATCAGTCATTTTTCTATGAACTTTAGGGCGATTGTTACATGCTTACTAGCTTAAATGTGCATTCTTTTCGGTAGTCCTTGTTGGCATATGTTTCACATGATTAGGATAAATATACTTTTAATATGCTTAATTGTTTATTATTTTCAAAAGATGGATTAACAAAACCAATTTTTGCATGAATTTGATGTGGATGTTGTTTGAAGTATCTAGCTGCTCTATGTTTCAGCAATTTTTGTTTAATTGATAGACAATTATTCTCTTCACTTATGAAGTATCACTATAAAAAAACTTATGATGTATCAATAATCAATGAAGCTTAACTTATTTGTATCCGATATGTATAGATACATGCCGATATATCCCGATATGCCGCTAATATGTTAGGTGGAGTGTCGACTTTTGTTTAAATTTTTTATTTATTTAAAGATGCCAATATGGGTCTGATACCTCCCAATGCATCCAATTACGAGAAAAAGCCGAGAAAAAGCCAGTCAGTTGGACTAAATGGTCTGTGCCATAGTGAAAAAATAGGAAATGGCTCACACATATGGACCTCATGTTAGATTCTATGGTTCCTATTAGCATGCTTGTACACATGACTGAGAGAGCAAAGAACTTCACCCATCCTAGGGCTCTGACAATGATGTTTCCCCTATGCTTCCTTAATTCTCTATCTTAGACAGTCACACTAGGGTTCTCCTTAATCAGACACCGTTTTCTCAATCTCAAACAATCCTTTCTGGCAGAAATGTGGATGTTAGTGATGTTGCTTCTTTGGTGCTTATTCTACCTCATCCGAGGCAACCGATCCTTTCTTGCTTATTTATCCCTACTTTTGCTGAATGCTGGTCAGTCACTTGATTCTCTATCTCAAGCAGGCCTATATATAGAGAAGGTAGGATTTTCTTTGGCCTTTGAGTGAGTTAGAGACTCGAAGAAAGCTGGACATATTTTTGGTTTGATTAGATCAGTATATTTTAGTCATGTTTAGGTCGTAATGATTGTCCTGTTTATTATATAAAATGTATGAGCTACGCCCCAAATATAATAATAAAATATATATTTTTATATATATTTGAAATATTTATATATACATTTAATTTTTATATCTTGACGTATTCATATGTTACTTTGTTCATGTCTGTCGCATCCTTATATCCATATCTTATTGTATCCATATCAATATACAATACTCGTTTTATGGCCTTTAACCTTTGTTAACAATGATACTAGTTTTCTTCTTCGATGTTCTAACTTAGTTTCTAGCTTAACAAGCAGTTAATCTAATGCAACATCAACTCACCTATCCAACTTTTCTGAAACTTTAATTTTACTTCAACACTATGTCTACAACCTAGATTATTAATATTCTATTGTAAAAATGACTGCCACTGGCTGGTTTCTGAGATGAAGGCAAATTTTACGATTTTAGAATGAAACATGGGCAGGAATTGTTCTAGTACTATTGCTTATATCTTACGCTAAAATGCTACATAAATTTTTTTAATGGAACTGTGTTCATAAAGGTCTACATTAAGACTCCATGAATAACGTAGTGATCCTTCTTCTTCCAATAACTTTGAGATGGGACAATTATCTTTGAAAATTATGTGGTGCATTTATTATTGTTATTATTATTATTATTATTTTGATTCTTAATGCTGCATTTAATTTTAGTTTACTTTGGTACCTTTCTTGCATTAAGATAACTGTATCATGTTGATTATGCAATTCTAGGTCATAAAAAGAGAAAAAATGGCTAAACTGAGGGAAGAGATTGCTGTCCAGAAGGCAAAAGAAACAGAACTCAATAAATCAATTCACATTACAGGTTTGTTGTTAGGGAAGAGAACTCTTCCACTGGTGATATTCTTGGGCTGCACCATTCAATATCACATTCTGTTTGTATTTCAGAGGAGACAATGCGAGCAAAACAAATGCTTGCCACAATGTCACATGAGATAAGATCACCACTTACTGGGGTTGTTAGCATGGCTGAGATTCTTGGAAACACGAAGTTGGATGCAGAGCAGCGCCAGTTGCTTGATGTGATGATATCCTCTGGAGATTTGGTTCTTCAACTCATCAATGATATCTTAGACCTGTCCAAGGTTGAGTCAGGTAGGCATCAGCTCGTTCTCACAGATTGATAAAGTGATTTTGTAGTGATTATTTTCACGACTATTAGTGATATGTGTGTGCCATTATCCAATCATTTCTAGGCTCTTACTTCTAAGGTGTCCTTGATTAAAGGGGGAATTTATGTGTATCAAACTATCATTGTCTTTATTCACCTTTAGCGGAGTTTAGGCTCTGTTTGGTTAGAGGTCATTTTGGTCATATCCATGGCCAAAATGGCTTCCAACTTTTTTAAAAAATAAAATAAAATAAAATTATTTTTCATTCTCAATTCACAAGTTTTAATATAAAAAATTCATTTTATATCATATCTTACACATTCTTAATACATCAATCAGCTTTATTTCATATTCTACATAAATTTTATTTTCCATCATACACATATCACAAAAAAAGTAATAATATTTTTTTTCTTATCATAACTAATTTATTATTATTATTTTTAAAAAGTTAGTGGCTATTTTGGTCATGGCTGTAGTAAAAATGGCCTCCAAAGAAGAGCTGTTAAGTTTCAAATAAAAAGAATAAGGAAGGGAACTTTTGCTAGAAAAATAAAGTATTTAAGTTGTAGATGTTAGTGGCAATTAAATTTCTCTATTTTGACAGGTTACAAGAGGCATTGAAATTCAGAAAGGTCAATAAATTTTTAAGGGTCAGAGTTGTAGAAAAGACATTGAAATTTTAGATGACTACAATTCATAGCATCATGAAAGATTCTATATGCGGCTATAATCATTGGTCTTAGTCATGATCTTGGCACATGAATGGATTATTAATTGTCTTACATTCATAGAATAAAAAAAAATTGTCTTATATTTATTTATGGTAACATCTTTGCATCTTGATACTGTAGATGTCTTTCAGTTAGACCTGCTAATTTTTTCTGATGCTTTCTCGACATATGCCAGGAGTTATGAAGCTAGAGGCTGCAAAGTTCCGACCAAGAGAGGTTGTAAAACATGTGCTCCAAACTGCTGCTGCATCTCTTCGAAAGCAATTGACATTGGAAGGACATGTAGCTGATGACGTACCCATAGAGGTTAAATATCAGTTAGCTACAAATTTATATATGCATGGACCATTCTGGTTGTTGAATTCTTCTGTCAACTTCAGGTTTAATATTCAGCAAGGCAGCACTGACATCTATTTATAGTTGTGAAGAAAATTGAAATCAAAATTTCCATCATTATAGGTCAATGCATCCTTAAATTTGTCTGTTATGCTTCGGTTTCATGTATACGCAAAATGAATGAGTTCATACATAGATATAGGAGTGAGCTTGCCATGCTAGCACTTATTCATTTATATGCATGTCATGTATACGTCAGTGGTCTTGTACAAATTTGTTCACTTTCTTATGCATGAGAAGTTGTGTGGGTTCATTATTTTGGTAGGTAGGTTGAGTAAAGATTTATGGTGTTGAAGGAAGTTCAGGTACAACGGAAGACTTGAGCTTTGAGGATTCTTTCGATTACACAAACAAAATCAAACAACTAACCAACAAGCAAGCAACCACACAATCATTGGAGTAAGATAGTTAAAAAGAAGATAGGAAATAAATCACTCACCAGGATTCAAGTGGACTTGTAGGAAAACCAAGAAAACTACTGTAGTGGTAGATGTGAACAACTCTAACCAAAAGAGAGCAAAGTACAATGATTGTTACAATTAATTGGAAAAGAGGAATAATAACTCTTCCACATATTTCGAGTGCTACACATAGAGAAGTTTTCTTGACGTAGAAGAACATAGAAGCCTTGCAGTATTAAGAAGATGATAAGCTTTGATGGCTTCTCAATGCTCTTAAGGGCGCAAAATCCCTAATCTCTTCTCTGTTTATAGAGGAGACAAAAGGATAATATCTTCAATTATATGGTTCTTGATCTCCATAAAATGTTACTAGTTCTAACATCTGTTAGAGATTTTTATGCTTACCGTACGACCTTGATTGTGACAATCTGAGTCAGTCTTGGTGGTGTTGATAACTTTACGAAAAGCTAGTCTAAAAGGATGTGATAAGATTTGTTCAACACCTATGGTATTTAACTCCATATGTCCACTTCAAACAAATTGATGATTAAATGAATTTAAGTCATTCAATAAGTTTCCCCTTTGCCAAATAATTCTCTTTGAAGCTACCATTTGCACCCAAATGTCCCCAAGGACATAAAAACTACACATTGAAAAATGAAGGCAAGATCAAAGTAAACTTGAACTTTGAAGTTGATAGGAACTTTGTTAGCATATATGTTAAGTTCTTTTTTGACTAGTACCTCTACTCGAGCAATAATTTCTTGAACAAACAAATATTATTTTTTCTTAATATTATTCGATCATTGGTTAAATAAATCCCACTTTGATTGTCACAATAAATAGTAATTTTGTCGAAAATCTCAGTAATTTCTGAGTAGACCCTTTAGTCAGATTACTTTTTTTTATAGTTTTTGTGACAACCATATATTTAGCTTTAAAAATGGACAAAATTATCGTGGATTGTAGCGATGATCTCCAACTAATTGTGATTCCCCTTAATAGTGAAGATGAAACATGAAAGACTTCTCTTGTTAGGATCTCCAGTATAGAGTCAACATAACAGAATATACTTTAGTTCTTAGCCTCAAACTGCAATTATGATTCTGCAGTTCCTTGAAGATACTGTAGAATCTATTTGAAAGCTTCCCAATGTCTTTGACCTAGATTTGCTATATACTTGCATACCACGCTAACAGCATGAGCAAGACTAGGCTGAGTGCACACTATAACGTACATTAGGCTTACAACTACACTTGAATGAGAAAACTGTCACGGTAAGTTCTTTTCCTCCTCTATCTTCGGTGTTTGTTCAGCTGGTAATCAAAATAGTGCTGGCAAAGTAATTGAAATGAGTTTAGATCCCTTCATTCTAAATCTATCTAGAACTTTCAGAATATATAGCCTCTTTGAAAGAGCTAGAGCTTTCCCTATGTTTGGGTGATGAATGTTCATGATTAAAATTTTCTTATCGTTCCTGTCTTTTACTTCGTTTTCATCAAGATGCTTACATCTTTCGACTTTGACAACATGTTTTGAGGCGATGACAAATGCTGAATGGCAAAAAGCTCAGAGTTGTTAGGTGGATGACTAGACCAAACTTCCTTTAGAAATTTGAACTATTACACTGGATGAGGTGAGTGATTAATATGACTACTTCCTTTTCCTATAGTAAAAAGCATCCACCTAGATCTTTTGAGGATATCTTGCTGTATCGATCAAAAAACTATTCTTTTGTGGTACTTTATGCATGTATAGTGTCTGAGGATTCCTTTTCCTTGCAATATTCATTGAATTTTCTTGAACAGAACTCGAAATCCTTGTCAATGTAAAGCCTCTTGATCAAACGACCAACTTGCTTTTGGACCAGCACTTTCTACTGCTGAAGGTTCTGAAAACATCCCACTTCTTTAAAAAGGCTAAACTTTATTTGAATAATCATTAATAAAGGTCAACATTAGCTAGCACCACCATTAGACTCAATAGTATATCCCTACAAGTCAGAATGAATGTAGTTTAGATTGTTCTTCATCTTATGAATTTCTTTGTTAAAGTTTTTTTCTTTGTCGAACACACTTCTCACAGAAATCTAGTTTTTCATCGAGTTCACTGCAAAGGGGACCACGACTATTTAAAATATCTAAGCCTTTTTTGTTTATACAATTGAGTTAAAAATACAAAGTCTTCGTCTAGTCTTTACTAGATGAAATATTGTATGTTGTTGCTCCTATCTAAGTACACCTCTTTAAACTATAAAAACAACTATATTGTCGAAGATAGCTCTTCGTCAAGATCATAACACAAGTTATTTCTAGAAATGCTGTCAAAAATTTTGAGTGTCCATAGTATCGAAAGATATTTCCTTTAAGTAAGGAACATGTCTTACCTTGGTTAAAGGTCATATGATGCCATCGGACATGACTTCCTATTCCACAACTTTGGAAGGCACGTCATTAACCATCAAAACGATTCTCAAGGAGATTGCCTAAAAGGTCAAAAACCACATCTATTTGTCAATCATGTGGAAAGAATAGGCTGAGTTGAGAAGCTAATCTGAAGTACACCCTTTACAATCTTTTATAGCTCATAATATGTTGCTATCAAAATCTTTAGTAGCAACTTTAGCTTGGCTTGAACTTTGTCATTTTTTGTAATCACTCTTTGACTATTCTTTGTTCTTCAAATTATAACAGTATGAAATAACACGACCCTTCTTCTTACAATAACAACAGTATAAGTTCTAGTGGTTTGGTGACTATGCGTTCTCTCTCTACTTCATTTCTTTAGAGCTTTTAATTAACTTCCTTATATTGGTAGACTACTCCATGAGACTTCTTAGCCGAAGAACCCACTTTTGTATCTAATAGTGTCTTTGATAATAATGCTTGAGAAACATCTTCCATGAAAATGAACTCTCAACCGTACAACATAGAATATAAAGCATTCTTGTAAGATGTAAAAAGTGAACAAATTAGGAGAGTCAAATTTTCATCCTCATATTTCTCTTTGATCAATTCTAGATCTGTTACTTTACTCTTAAACTACTCTAAACGAGTCTTGATACCTGTGAATAGTTGATAAGAGTATAGCATTTCTTGCGGAAGAACTCATTTGTTAAGCTCTTCGTCATGCACAAAGACTTCAATGAGCGATGGGGTTGCTAGTGTTGTCTCCTTTAGGAAGTCTTGGAGAAATTTATAATTGAATTTGGGATAATCTTTCTGATGCTTTTGTTCCCATTCTTTGTTTGAAATTATTAAGGACTTCTTTTCTTTGTTAAATGAAGCATCATTCAGGTCAAGTTGGACTAAATAACCTCCATCTTTACTTGCTAAAAAGCAAACCGAGTGTTCCTATCCAACTTCTTAATGCTATGAGGCACTGATGCTCCCTAAGGTCTTGTGTGAGTTTTGATAGCAGTTTGTTGATGGAAGTTCAAGTAGCTGCAATGAAAGACTCGAGCTTCAAATATTCTTTCATTTACATGAATTGAATTAGACAAGTAACAAATAAATAAGCAACCACACAGTCATAGAAGTAGCAAAAGTAAAGAAAAGAACAAATAAAACACCAAGATTTAATAGAAGCCTATGTGGGGACACCGATATATATGAAGAGGATAAAACCTTTCACCAATTAAAAGAGAACAAACTACAGGAAGTGTTATAACAAGCCTAAGAAGAGGAAGAAGAGCTCTCTCACATCGGTCAAGTTCTACATGCAGAAAAGCTTCCTTTACAGAAGATCACATAACCCTAGTAGTACTTAGGAAGCAGATGATGAACTTAAGTCACTTCTTAATGCTCTTTAGGGTAAAATCCCTAACCTCTTCTCTATTTATAGAGAACACAAAGAGGTAATATCTCTATGAAAATGATCCTTGATTTTCCTAAAATGTCCTTGGTTCTGGCAGCATTTGTCAGAGGTTGTTATGCTTGCCACATGACCTCGGTTGTGTCAGGCGGTGTTGTAGGAATGTGAGTTATAGGACGCCATTACGAAGGGCAATGAATATACCTTCGTGAAAAGCTTTCTGAAAAGCTGTGGCATGGCAAACAAGGCTTGTTCAACACCCTTGTTATTAGACTCTAATTGTTCAATTCCTATAGTTGAACAAATTAGTGATTAAATGAATTTAAGTTACGTCTAACATGATGCTCGTAGATAAGTTTCATTGATTATTAGCAAAAAAAAGGTTACTTTACATGACCAGATAAGCGTGTAAGACAAACTTTACAAATTTTTATAATTGAATTGATTACTAGAGACAGATATGGTACCTGATGAGATTATTAAGAAATTTATTGTAGTTCATAAATTTCCATAGAATCTGTTTATTAACCGAATAAATTTTATATTTTTATCAAAAAATTCACTTCATACATCTTTCATAAAAAAATCACTTTATAACATTCTCCGATATTATTGATATAGTTTGATTTGTATTAATTTTTTTGTCGATGATAGCATCTAAGCTTTTTAGTTCATGAGAATTCAAACTTCTAATGGGAATAACATTGTTTATTTTGTTGGTAAAATGACCATCTTATGTCATTACTTTTTAGCACGTTGAGCGTTGTATTATATATTATTTTATTAATGATTTTTTTATTGCTTTTAGGTTATTGGTGATGTGCTTCGGATTCGGCAAATCCTAACTAATTTGATCAGGTAAATATATTGAGACAACTTTATTTATAAATGTGTTGAACATATGCCTTACACTTCTGTAAGTGAAGGCCTATTATTTTTTGAATTTCTTCTATAAAATTTTGGAATTTAAAGTCTTCATTGAGCCTAAAACATTGGTATTTGGATATTATGATATCTAGTTATAATAACTATCGTGCGTATCAATATTATGGGTGAATCAGATTTCAAGTATTATGCAATTGAACTATCTAGGTATCAATGAAGGCTATGGATGGTGATGAGGTTGCGGTGATGAATGGTGGGCTTCATCTAGGTAGAGATAGAGAGAGGAGTGGATTAAGGTAAATTAAAATCCACCTAACGACTTCTACAGTAGGACCTAATGAAAATTGTAGCTCCAATATTTTTTTGAAACTTGAAGCTCTAATATGGAGGAACCAATTTACAAACTTTAAAAATTAGAGTTCCTGCAACAACCCCAAGATCTTAAGTGGCCATATGCAATTTACTCTTTCATTTATCATGCATGTTACAATCCATATTTCGATTCTAAAAATAAATCTAATTCACATTATCATCCAAGTTCTTTTGTGAGTTATAAGCAATGTTTAGCACCTCAACTAATGAATTGGCTTTATAACTTAATGTCTTTTGAATATTTTGTGCCTGTTTGGCTTTAGGATCATTTTGGTACTGCTGAAGACAAAAATGGTACTAGATTAAATAATAATAATAAATAAATAAATTTTTATTATATCCTACATGAACTCCAATATAATTTTTTTCTTAATTTCACATAATTATTTTTCAATAAAGTTATTATTATTTAATTTTTTAATCGAATACCATTTTATAGTTTTTAGAACAGACAAGCCCTTTAAGTTTTTTTTTTTGAGATGGAGAGAGAGAGTTTTTATTCAATGTTATAGTATAAAATGAAGTTATTTTATTATTTGGGTTTATGTTGAATGAAATAAAGTTAATTATTTTTATTGAAGTATGTGTAATATGTGAAATATAATTAATTTTTAAGGTTGAGGTTTATGTAAAATATAGAATAAAATTAATTTTTAGAATTAAAATTTGTGCGAGATGCAAATTAAAGTTAATTTTTAAGATTGAGATTGTGTTGGATGTAAAATAAAGTTATTTTTTAATATTTAAATTTGTGTTTGATGTGAAATTAATATGAAATATTGATGAAAGTGTTTTTGAAGGAGTTTAAAGGTTTTTTGGACCCAAATCAAATGAGGCCTTGAGTCTCAATTTTTTAAAGCTATACTATCATGGGCAAAATTAAGGACCTTTAACATTTTTTCCAGCTAAAAAGGTGTTAGTAGTCTCTTCTTAGTAGTGATACTCGATTTTCTTATTACTTAAAGGGATGAATATTCTTGCATGTTTTACTTTACAGCAATGCAGTAAAGTTCACACATGAAGGAACAGTGGGAGTAAATCTTCATTTGCTATCAGAACAATATACTGAAGGTTCAAAGGGTTATCTTGAAGCCCTTGCTGCTGAAAATGCCAGTTCTCGGTTAACCATAGCAAACTCATTAAGAAATCAAAGTTACAGTGACCAGGAAATGTTAACATGCTCAGAAGCTAAAGAAACTATTCAAAATTGCGATGACCCAGCTGAATTATCATCTTTGTCTTTTGAGGAGAATGAACAACCGTATGAAAAGATCGTATTACTTCACTGTGATGTGTATGACACTGGAATTGGGATCCCAGGTGATTACCGTTGTTCTTTCATGCATTTCTTAAAATAACCACAATTTTATTTATTAACAAAGAAAATTTCCTTTATATAATTTTTTTTAATATATAATCCCTAAAGATTATTTTTTGTCTCATAGAATATTCTGTGAAGAATCTAACCTATCTTTGTTTTGATGAAAAGAATCTAAACTTTGTCTTTACTATTACACAGAAAAGGCGTTGCCGTCATTGTTCAGGAAATATATGCAAGCCAGTGCAGATCATGCTAGAAAGTATGGAGGAACGGGGCTTGGCCTTGCAATTTGCAAACAGTTGGTAGGCTTAATTAGTCACTTACCTAATTTTCAAATTAAATGTCTTTATTAATCACTGAGTTTCTTATTCATATACTTTTGTAGTAGCAGCATAATGCATTGTGGTGATAATAACCTTTTGGCTAAAGGAACGCATTGATGCATTCCTATTTGATGCGGGGACCAAAATGATACTAGTTTAAAAAATAACAATAATAATAATAAATAATTTTTTTTAATCATTTTACACAAATTTTAATATAAAAAATATTATTTTATTTCACATATTCAATAATTTTCAATAAAAATATCAACTTTATTTCACATTCTAGACCAAAATACTAGATTCTAGTATTTTAGTTTAGGATGTGAAATAAAGTTGATATTTTTTATTGAAAATTATTGAATATGTGAAATAAAATAATATTTTTTATATTAAAATTTGTGTAGAATGATTAGAAAAAATTATTTTTTATTATTATTATTGTTTTTTAAACTAGTACTATTTTAGTCATGATTTTGATTCTCAAGCCAAACAGGGCCAGAGTTGAATGATAATATAATTGTTCTGTTTGGTACAAGTTTATAAGTTCTTGGTTCTTTTTTGTGGTTAGCTTCTTCTGAAAAACTTTGATGAAACCATGCTTCTCTGAATCAGCTTAATTATCACATATGTTTTCGAAGGAATTATAAAAGATTTTAAGAGTTGTTCATTTGGTTTAAGGCTCAAAAGGGCTCAATTATTATTTTATTAATATTTCAAATTCATCACAAATTTCAATAGTTTTATTTTACATTCAACATAAATTTTAATATTAAAAATTAATTTTATTTTATATTTTATATATTTTTAATATTAAAATAATTTTATTTCACATTAAACTTATAGACTAATATATTTTCTCTCTTTTACTCAAAAATAATCCTCCAACCAAATAACTCAAGATTAGTGGCCACCCAGAATAGTGTGGAGTTGAGAATTGTTTGACGCAGATATATAGTTTATTTTGTTAAGGTATCTTTTTTAATAAAGATGATAAAAAGACTTCTTGAAGAATTTTTTTAAACCTTAGTCTTGGAGTTTTTGAAATGTAAACATGTTGAGATGAAGAAATTAAGATAAAAAGACTTGTTGAAAAAATAAGTTTCTCTACAAGGATTGAAAATCGAAGAATACATCACTCAATGAAGATTAGGGAAGTCACAAATGTTGTGAAGAGCAATCCTTGAGCTCATTGCAGAGCATGGGGCAATGGTATCTATCATGGCAAGTTAGTGCATATTCTACACAATGCGTGAGGGAGGCATGCCCATGTCATGATACCATCTATGAATAATGGAGAACTCTGAAGAGTTGAGACAAAATGCTGAAGTGTGATACTGTTGCAGTGAAGATAGAGATTTGCATAAAGATCATCCTGAGAACCATTACTTATCATGAAGTTCAACGGTGAAAATCAGTAACTTTAGGGAAAGATTAGTTTGCTCGAAGTCTTCGAGAAGACAAAGAAAAGGAACAAGAAGTTATCACCACAATTCTCTTGAATGAGGAGAAAAGATGAAAATCACAAAGTACTTTAAATTGTGTATCCCTAGTAGCTGAAAGGAAAGGGAGAAGTCAAATAGAAAAGTTCATGGAGCATGGCAAGTCTTGATGGAAATTGTCCTCAAAATGAGAAATCAAATGCTACTAATATGACAAGCTAGAGCACTTGAAGGAGTGCCACAAGAGGAAGAGAAACTAGGAAAAGGAAGAACAAAAAGTATAGTTCTTCTCTTTCCAACATTGTCACAACAACTATAAATGCGGACAACATCTAGGTGTTGTCAGTTGTCCAAGAAAAAGTTGAATGGTTAGCTTGCCAAAATATGATATGTATTGTTGACTTTGGTGCCTCCTATCATGTGGCAAATCAGAAAAAACTATTTGCAAAATATGCACCGAGACCTTGGAGTTATCAAATAATGCAACGAGAACTTGTCAAAGATTATTGGCCTAGGGAAAATAGAATTCGAAACTAGCTTACGGTGCAAGATAAAGATGAAGGATATTCAACATGTCCTAGATATCTGTCTTGACCTCATCTCCAAGGTAAGCTAGATGGAGTGATACGTCTATACTTTTGTTAATAGAAGCTTACCAAAGGTGATCTTATTATAGTGAGGTAAGTGAAGTGTTGTTTCTTATACAAGCTAAAGGCCAAAGTTTGCTACAAAGTAGCGAGAGTTTCCTATAAAACTCTAGCGGGGAGTTGCCAAAGAGGAAGTTGAAACAAAGTTATAGCATGAAAGGTTAGGCCACATGAGCTAGAGAAGCCTAAAAGTCCTCAAAAGGAAGAATCTGGTGCTGATACTTTTAGGCAAATTGACATGCGTGCTTACTATCTTGCAAGAAAGCAGACAATAGCACCTTTGGTGAAGTTACGTACAGAGAGGAAGAGGAAACCCTTGTGAGCAAAGTCAAAGATTGCTTGGGGTTCATCATTCTTTGTCATGTTTATCGACGATAGCTCTGAGAAGACTTTGGCATATCCCTTAAAGTCAAAGGATCAAGTCTTTGACAAGTTCATTGAGTTCATCTCTTATTGGAGAGAGACATGGAAGGACCTTAAAGTGTACACCTATTGAAAATGAAGGCGAATGCATGGGTCAATTTGACAACTATTGCCAAGCCTATGGTTTTTAGCATAAGAAGATTATGCTGAAGAGCTTGCCGCAACATGCAAAGCCTACTGTTACATGCTCAGTTGCCAAAGACTATCATAGAAGATGGATTAGACTTTCGCAGCTTGATAGTTTTTCTTATCAATACTAGTCTAAGTATCAGATGTCAAGCTTACCCTACATAGAATATGATTAAGATGTTTAATTAGAGATTTTTTTTGAATTTTGTTATACATAGGCATGCATTCTTTCTTAAACATATATCTAGAAATATATTGATACAATCTTTCTTTACCCTCATTTTTATATATTATGAAAGATTGTTTGGTTTTGACAGCAAAATAGACTAAACCTCTTCAGCCCTTATTGTTCCTAAATGACCAAACCATTGACCCATTTTGTGCATTTAGCTTTATCTGAGTAATTTCTGTAGTAGTTGATTGACATATTTTTGCATCAACTTTGTGAAATCGAACAAAAATTACCTGCCCAACCTTTGTACTACTTGGTTTGTAAGAATATTGATTTTTACATAACTTGCAAATAACAACATACTCGGGCTTCTCCAAATTACTAGTTAATTTAACTTGCAAATCAAAATAATTTAATACCTTACTATATTTATCCTGAGTCTTGTTGGAGACTTTCGATAATTGGGTTGATGGCAATAGACATATCGATATCTCTAACCTTTCGTCTAGTATCAGGGTCGGGATAGGTTTTGTTGAATTGCTCATTGGGAGGTGGGAGGTATTCAATTTCTGGAATATAATTCGAATCTAAAATTTGTTGGCATTTGGAGGAAGCACTAATGAGACAGCATTGGCTAGCCATTTGAGAGCTGAAGATTACAAAAATCGTTTAACAAAGAAATTAAGTGAGAAGGGCGTGTAATTGTTGATGATTTGGATTGGATGTAAGACCCTTTTTTAATAGAGGATCAATTGTAAAACCTTTTAAGCTCTAGGGTGGTTCTAGCATTCTAGTGGCTTAGGGGTCTAAGGTCTAAGGTCTAAGGGCTAGGGGGATAGGGCTCAGGAGTCTAGGGTCATTGGGGTTTAGGGTTTAGGTCTAGGATTTATATGAAATATTGTTTGAACATAACATTATAAGTTTTTTGTTATTTCGCACAGATCCAAGAATAAAATTTATTTCCAAATTTTAGATTTTGCGGAAGAATTGTCCAAGCCAAAAGACGTGCAATTTTTTAAAAATAGAGAACTCAGATATAGTTTTGCTATATTGAGATTGAGAATCGTAAATAAAATTATTTTAATAATTAGGTCAAAATGTAGCTGATTTTTTTTTTCAGAGCGGAACTTATGTTATTTTAAAATTTTTTAAACTTGATTATAATTTTAAGTCAATATCTCTTTTTTGTAAATCTGCATCAATTGAGGATAAATTTACAGTTTAGATAATTTGAACATATAAATCGTAGGCTGATTAAAGCTTCAGTATAAAAAGTTAGGTTATTGGATCTTATTCATGTAAAAAAAAGGAAGAGGGAGACAAAAAATAATAAGGCAAGAAATTAGAAAGAATGATCTTACACACTTTGTTAAATGTAGATTTGTTAACTAATAATAGGATAAGGAGTGCTGAAAAATTTTAGTAGAACTTGTTTGAGAAGAAGGCTCATGAAGACAAGTTGAAGAAGGCATCTTCGATAAAGTTCTTTGGATAGCATTATCCTTCAATAAGGTTTAGGAAGGGGATATGCTAGAAGGGTAGATAAAGTCAAGAAGGCCTTGTCAAAGAAAGGTGCTCTTTGACAAAGCTTGCAAGTTCGAAAAAAGATGTTCTTTGAGAAGGGATTCTTGAGTTCATTTGTTGTTTCCTTAGAAATTGGACAAGTTATTCGCAGATTTCAGCAATTCAATGTTGCACAGATTAAAATGTCACTCTATTTTGCATGTCAATAGCACAGGGAAGCTTTGCATGAGTTTTTTGATCAGAAGTTAAATAATTGGCTGTTATCACTCGATTAGAATCATACATGTAGCACACAATCATGATGAGAAGTGTTATACATAAGATCAAAGTCAAAAGATGGTAGTGACAAAAGAATATTTGTTCGCCTCTATCTTTTTGACAATATTTGTTCAGCATATCAATAATTTCTGGCTTAAGATCTGCCAGATCTGGCTCCACCTGATTGAAGGACAAGAAGTAACCATAAAACTGTTTTGCCAGTAAAATCTTCTCCTTATCACATAAAGAACACACCATGGCATATAATAATCCAGGCATGCTTAGGCCCATACCTCAGATGAACACTCAGTTTCATATTATTAGAGTATAAATTGCAAGAAAGAAGGAAGAGAGGAGGCTCCTCCCAACGGCAACTGAAAGCATCACTTTTCTTTCCCTCTCTCTACTAAAGAGGCAATCTCCAATACTCAACCTGTATTCAATTTTCGTTTTACTGAAGGGTTGAGAGAGAGAGAGAGAGGTCTGAGAATTGTGGAGTTGTGGTCCTTGTAGAAGGCCGTGGGGAGTGAGGGAGAAATAGCGGGAGAGAGGAGGGAGCGTGGTAGATGAGAGGTAGGTGTGCAGAGAGAGAGATGCAAGGTGATGGGATGGGAGAGGGGTGCAATAGAACCATCGCATGGGAGAGAGGGAAAGAGATAGAGGAAGGTAGGAAGGGATAATCTTTTTTATTATTAATTATTTATTTTACAGGCTGATCAGAGAGGAGCATACACATATATTGATATAAGAAAGAATTATGTGGTTGGATGGAGCACTGAACAGCGGGATCGAAGTCTTAGGGATAAAGCATAATTAGTTCTTATTTAGTGTTAATCATGGTGGATTAGTAGTTTAAAT
The DNA here is from genome assembly GCA_002786265.1 of Apostasia shenzhenica. NCBI lineage: Eukaryota > Viridiplantae > Streptophyta > Magnoliopsida > Asparagales > Orchidaceae > Apostasia > Apostasia shenzhenica. The sequence goes on from KZ452022.1 coordinate 83,719, forward strand.
TTTTTTTTAATATTTAGTTTAGTTAATTATGTGTTAGTTGTATTTTAGATTGATTTAATTGGACTCTGGAGGGAATTTAGTTTATTTTTGGGTTAATTTGAAGGGAATCTGATGTTAGTTTAAGTTAGAAAACCTTTAGATTATAGTGATTTTACATTTAATTATCAAAATTAGGTTGCTTTAATAAATTTGTTTTAAGTTAATAGATTCGATTGGGAGTGGGTTTGGTTTATTTTTATTTTTAAATTAATTAAATGCTTTATTTTTTTGAAACAGGTTTTTTTTTTAGTTTTAAACGTTTAGTTTACTCTGTAATACTAATAGGTAAGGTTTGAAGACAATAAATAAACACATGTATTTAGTTGCTTCAAAGCCCTCTAACATAAAAATCCCATGCAGCAGATCTATGTATTAATCATGACTTGATAATCTTTAATATCTTCTTATTCTGCACTCTGTCAGTATCAGTTTAGCTAGTTAAATTGTTTATATGAATCATTTTTGTACTCTTATGGTAAATCACTTGATCTGTGTTATAATTCCTCCTTGTGCACTCTATATTCGTACACAAATGACTTTTACTTTTATTATTGTTGTAATTCATAATATGAACCATGCAGCAGATTGTGTAGCCAGCAAGACAATTTTAGATAATATCCTGTGAGAAGGGGAATGTCCCTCCAACTTGATGTTTGCGCTATTTTTGTCACAGGGTATCAATTTTTTGTTAGTATCTGTAGCTATGCTAATGAGATATAAACAATGACTAACTTTTAAGAACATGAGTAACTTCTGCCTTTATTCTTGTTGTTTTTGTCATAGGTGGAGCTGATGGGTGGCCATCTTACTGTGACTAGTCAAGTAAATCGCGGATCGACATTCACTTTTCTTTTACCTTGCAAGGTTCCTCCAAAGCAAAACAGCTGTGGCGATTCAGATGGAGACGCACTTATATCTGACTGTGAGGTTCCAGATGATACCAGTTCCGATGAACTTTCAGGCTCATTTATATTTAAACCACACTCACTTAGTAGTGGTTTTTCTTTATGTGGATCTGTAATTCACAAATCAAATTTGTGCAGCAATGGTTCTCTTTGCACTTCAATTGAAAACAGTAGAATAACTGAAGGGCCAAGATCGTATTCTTATAGTCCAGCTGAGGCGGTTTCTTCAAATTTTGACACAAGTCAGGTTTCCCGGGATAAAAATGATGATTTGAATGAAGTAGAATCATTCATCAGGGGAGCTGATGAATGTCACACTAATTCTGGATCCAACATTTCTCAGAGGCTTACAGATTCAATATGCTCATCTACAGAAGGTAATTCTTGTGGAAGCGGGGAATGTGAGGTTTCTTGTCGGGAACTGAAGCAAGAGAAAGAACAGCGTGCCAAGTTTACATCAAATGGAAGGCCTGATTCATCTGAAACCAACTTGCAACCGAAGATTCTTCTTGTGGAGGATAACAAAATCAACATAATGGTCGCCCAGTCAATGTTGAAGCAGTTTGGCTACAAGGCAGAAGTTGTGAACAATGGATTGGAAGCAATTCGTGCAGTTCAGAGCTCTCACTACGATCTTATTCTAATGGTAATGTTCAAGGTTCCATTTGCACCTCTTTTTTTGAGATTAGCTAAAAAAGTTAAGTCTTCTAGCGTTTCTACTGTTGCAACTAATTTGAGCACAACATAAGTATTCATATTGTTGATGAGAAAATATATGGGGGTAATTACATACATGCCACTTAATCTTCCCATATTACATTTTGGACACCCAAATTTGTTTATTTACATATTGACCACTGAAATCTTGTAAATATATTTAGTAGTGCCTTATTATTTTTTTCCATCAGCATAATCAACATCAATATAGAATTTTTTTTTTATTTGTGTCCATACATCTATGTACTTCAAATAATAAAATGCACTTTGACTATACATTGTACATGTTTGCATCTGTACATATATTACTATATTTATTGATGTCGATTATACTCATGGAAACAAACTATACAGTAGTAATTGAAATATTCTGAAGATTTCTGTGGTCAATACATTAATATTACTATTCTGGTGCAAATTTGTAATATTTGAAGATTTACATAGCATGTATGTAATTCCCCATTTTATTCTTCATGTTTTATGCTCTAAAAAAATAATTTTGTTCCCATGTTAATAACCATTAGTCTGTTAGTTGTTGCTTTCTTTTTATTGAATTGTGATTGTTTGTGTTAAAATATTTGAATTAAAGTATTTGATGCTGTAAGAGCCTGTTTCACACACTGCTCTTGATCCATTGATACTTGTAGAGTTATAGGACCATTGTCATTAAGGATAATTATCATGCAATATTATCTGTTCTTGCTTCCAAACTTCTTGGACGCATGCTAATCATTGAAATGCATTCTAATAATTGGGCACAACCCCTTGCTACTCTACCTGAAGTACATATCCATAGGGCTCATATAAATGTGAAGCAAGACTGATGGAAAATTGTTTTCATAAGCTGCAGAACATGGAATTGCTTGCTTTAGAATAATAGATTTTTGCCTTTCAAAAAAAGAATAATAAATTTTTTTTTCTTATTAAAAGACATCACTGTTTGTTTGTTTGCAAGGTTAAATTTAAGGAGGTTAAAATTAAACATTGGCCGTTAAAAATTAACCTGGTTTAATTTTAATCAGACATATCACATCATACATAAAATTTAATATTAAAAATTATTAATAAAATAATAACTCAATTTTTAAATTTTTTTTTATTTTTTTTATTTTTTATAATATCTGTAGCTGGCAGATGTAATCTGCAAGCTGCAAATAACATGGGGGCGGGGGCAGCGCCTGCGCGGGCGCTGCCCCAATTTTTTTTTTTTTTATAAAAAAATGAACCGGACTATCTGCAAGCTGCAGATAACATGGGGGCGGGGGCAGCGCCCGCGCGGGCGCTGCCCCAATATTTTTTATTTTTTTATAAAAAAATGAACCGGACTGGTTCCGGTTCAACGGAACCGGTTAGAACCGGTCCGGTTCAACCGATTCTGGATCGAACCGGTTCTTACTGGACCGGTTTCAGTCCGGTTCCGGGTCGAACCGGTCCAATAAGCAGCCCTAATTATATGAATTTTATGTCGAAAGTCTAATAGCACAAAGTTGCCATAAGCTCAATAACTAGCTGGAATAGGATTTGTTTTGATTGATTCTCTTCAATGACTCACCAAAGGGTTACAGGGATATTTGTCTTAAAATACACCACTATCCCTTTTATAGTTGGAGAAGAGAAAACAGAATTTTGGAGTGATCCGCTAAAAATGCTCTCACACATCATTGTTCTATGCAGTTTCTTTCTTTGGTAATTTAGTTGTGAGCTGATATGGCCCGCCCCTTTTACATAATATTTTTTGTCACAGACTCCTCTCGACAATTGTTTGTAGGTCTACATCATTCCCCATAACCAATCGAAATTCCCTAACCTTCTATTTAATTTACTTTAAAAAATATCTTCTTAGTAAATGGGCGAACTAACAAATCTTTGGAATCCAAACACATCTACATGAGGTTAGGCGCCACTATTAGAAGGTTGCTGCTCAAAATTCTTCGAAAGGAAAAAAGTGTATGTGTTCTTTCTTTGTTCAATATTGTTAGATTTTAGTTTAATCCTCAGTCTCTGTTGACTTTTCCAAGGAACCTTTGTCGAACCCCCCATGATTGGGGTTTTATCCTCGACAAGGTCTTGTTCAAACCTTCCTTCAATGATGCAACGACCATCGAGACTTTCTTGGATGAGATTTTCTAAGATGCGCCTTCTTCGACTTCCTTATCTCATAAGGAGGGATCCCTAAAAAACTACCCCTCTTTACATAAGAGATGGATTCCGGGCCAACTGCAGCTCCTTTCTTGGCTCTGTTTAGGATTTTTGTCATGATGTCCAATAGATTCTCATCGGTGTGAATCTCCTTCTGCAATGTTGCTTTCTTCTCAGGAATGTCCCTAGTCCAGTGATAAGGACTTCATTGTGCTTCAATTGCAAGTGAAAACGCCAGGTGAATTGTACTTAAGTTGTCACACTGCAAGAAATCTTCGTCTTGACTATGTCCAAGTTCTTCAAGTAGCCTCTTGATCCACTGCATATCATTGACCCTTTTATTGTTGCAATCAGCTTTATTTCGGTCATCAAAAGTGCAACACACTTTTGCTGCTTGGACTACTATGTGAGAGCTTCCCCTTCAAGAGCAATCAACTATCTTGAAGTTAACTTTCTGGAGTCCAGATATTCGGCTATATCTACAACATAGTAACCAACACTTTGTGGCTGCTCACTTTCAAAGCACAATGCCACCTTTGAGGTGCTATGGGGATGTCAAGGGATCCTTTTAACTGCTGCCTTGTGTTGTTTCTCAATCTTTTCTCAACCACCAAGGCCTCATCACTCGAAGACCTTAGAGACTTTTTTTGAGTCTCTTTGTTTAGCATGTGTCTATAATAACGAGGTTCATGGAGAGAACTCCATTTGTTGCTACATTACTGAGGGAGATCACGAGAATTGCCCAACTCTCTGGCAATAAAGTGAGAAAGAGGTGAGATTGTAGTTTGTTATTGTCATAAGTTGATTTACGATGATTTGCATTTTCTATATAATTGAGATGTACCTGCTAAAAGTTTATATTCACATGTCTGGTAATTCAAATGGTTTTGTTGTCTGTTGTCTTTCTCTTGCATAAGCCCTTCAATTTTCTCCAAAGACCATGGGCATTTTTTTCCTCCTCCACTTGGTGGAATAGACCTTCGTCCAACCACATCCACATATAGCTGATAGCTACCCCATTCAAATGTCATTCCTCCTGCTGCATGTCTTCTGGTTTCTTTAGGATGCCCAAGAGCAACAGATACAACTTCTTGCATCTTAGTAAGTCCCATATGCTTCCTTTTCTAATGACATAGTTCTTCCAATCCAGGCTCACCATCTTGTTTGTCATCACTGTGTCTTTCATCTTCACAGTTATACGACAATTGCAACTCTAGTATCACTTCTTGTCATCAAAGGAAGATCACTAATCTATCCACGAAATCCCATGCAACAAAAAAACCAAACATCTTCAAAAAATCTAGGGATTTTTTATTACAAACATCAACTACAATATAAAAGAGTAAAAATGTGAAAAAGACTATTTTATGACCTTGTACTTACTGTAAGATAGACAACTATAGGAATTTTACGTAAGAAGTCATAGCTCACGATTGCCTCAATTCCAATTACTAGTTGAAATAGGATTTGGTTTAGGTGGTTCTCTATATTAATTCACCAAAGAGTTGTAAGAATCATCATCTAAAACTACTACTTAGATGAAAATAGAAATCTCCCTCTATTCTTCTTTTCCTTCTTCAAAGACAATGACGACAGAACTTGAAGACTGTATCACCTTTGTTTCTGATCAACACCATTGGACTTAGCATCTCAGTGAAGATCTCTTGATGCTCTTTACAGTGGACATTTTACTTCACTATGATAGAGTGTCCTCTAAGCAACATTGAACACACTCTATTACAAACTTGCATCATTGCCCCTTTTATAGTTAGAGAAGGGTAACAAAATTTTGGTGTGATCTTTCAAGAATGTTTCGAGCATTGCTACCCCATGAAGGCAATCCCCTTAGCAATTCGGTTATGGGCTAATGTGGCCCCTGTTCTACAACTGTTTGCAGGTCTATATGATCATTCCCTTATAATCAACTGAGTCCCTGGCCTGCTTGAAGCACATGTACAATTTACTTAAGGAAATATTTTCCTATTAAAAGGACGAATTAGCGACTCTTTGGAATTCAGATACATCTCCACGAAGTTATGCGCCACTCTTCCAATACTGCTTCTTTGAAGACATGTAGCCCTTCTTTGTTCAAGGTTGTCAGATCCTTGGGCTTAGTCGATGTTTTCAAGGATCGTTTGCTAACTTGTCTTCAAGTTTCAGCCTTCGATGAAGTCTTATAGGCTTCCTTCATTGACTCACTTTTTTCAAGGCTTTCTTCAATTTCATCCTCATCCTCCTAAGGAGAGATCTCCAACATAATTAAGATTGCAATGTAGCTGGTAGCGTATGCACTAATTCCTTTCTTTCAATATCTTATTGTAAAAATCAACTTAATTTTCTGATAAGGCCATAAAACTGCAGGATGTTTGCATGCCAGTGATGGATGGCCTACAAGCCACAAAACATATACGGGCATACGAAGAAAATGGATGTTGGGATGCTTCCGTGGCTTGCTTAGATCCCCTAAAAATTCCACTGGATACAGAAAAATGCAGGAAAAGGACAAACATCATCGCGGTAAGTCGTCGATCTGAGCAGATTTCTTCCTCCTCTTCCTTGTGCAATATAAGTAACTCTGTGTCTTCAGTCTTTTATTCTTCACAAAATATGCAAATTTTAAAATAATCAAGCTGTAGTTCATGTTGTATAAGTTGTATTTTACAGTTACACTTTTGCTGAAGGCAATAAACATGTATCTTGAATCATATTTGTGAGAATAACTTTTGCTGATATGAACAAAACATGAACTGAAAACCTTGCAAGTTTATTATTCTAAACTTATAAATCATCTATCATATTTGTGAAATGGCAGTATCATATTGTTGATGACGCCGACAATCTTTGCAAGTTTTCCATACAATTAGCTTTTAATATACTGAACTTGCCGTAGGTAATATTAGGGCTGTAAATGAACCAAGCTGAGCCGAGTAGTAATCTGTTTAAGTTTATATTAATTTACTAAAATCGAGCTCAAGCTTGGTTTGCGAATGTAAAGGCTTGTATGGGTTTAGTTCATATAGTTCGTGAACGAGCTCACTAATGCATTCACAAACTAGTTCATATATATATGAGTTCACAAACATGAAAACCATAGACAAGCTTTTTCATAAACAACCTCATCATCATGATTCATTAATTTTTCTTATTAATAAATAAGATATTAAAACATCTAAAAAAGTATCATATTGAGTCTTATAATCAAGCATGTTCATGAACTTCATGTGAACTAATGTATGTGTAAACTCGTTTATTTACCAATTTAGCTTTTGAAATTATGTTCAATCTTAGTTTGTTGATATTAATATTGACGGCCCCGAACTTTGAGCTGCTCATCGGATGCTTGGTTCACGAATTTGCTTCGAGATACCAAACTTTGCTAATGTTCTAGCATCAAACATCCATGATTAAACAAGCAGCAATCTAGTTCAAATTCATTCAGAGGCAAAATCTTAGGCTCTGTTTGGTAATAAGAAAAAAAATAAGATTTGGTTGGAATTTTTAGTGATTTTTGAAAAATGTGTATGATATGAAATAAAGTAAGTTGGTTATATTAAAAATTATGTATGATGTGAAATAAAATTGATTAATTTATTGAGAATTGTGTTAGATGTGAAATAAAGTGATTGTTTAATGTTGGAATTTATGTGAGATGAGATATAAAATAATTTTTTAAGTTTTTTTAAAATAAATTTAAGATTTTGATCATGGGTAATTTTAGCCATGATTTTTAGTTCATTGCCAAACAGGGCTTTAAAGTCTTTTTGCTGCATTGCAGATGACAGCAAATGCATTAGAAGAGAGCGCAGCTGAGTGCTTAGCCCATGGCATGGACTCCTTTGTGTCCAAGCCAGTGACCTTTCAGAAGTTGAAGGAGTGCCTCCAGCAATACCTCCCATGTTAAAGTTGATTGATTGCTCTGTAAAATTTTTTTTTTTTTTCTGTATCTTAGAATAAAAAATAAATATATTCAAAGAAAAAATTTGTAATAAATGTGTTTTGTTTCATCAAGTGATCTTCAATTGAATTTCAACCTCTCGTTTGGTTATATATTATATTTGCCTGTTTGTTCAGTGAGATTAATTAATTTTAACCAGATATGCTACATCACACATAAAATTTAATATTAAAATATTTGATTTAGGAAGTGTTTAGTTTAATGTTATCTTGATGTTATGTTATGTTATTTAGAAAAGATAATTTTTGAATTATTAATTAAAAGATGACATCTGAATATTATGTTATTTAGATTACATGACAAATTATCAAAATAATAATAAATTAAATGTACTTTTTATATTATTTAATTTTATATTATGTTATTTAGATAAAATAATTATTTGATTTGATGATATCTTTAGATAATTTTTAAAAAAATTATAAAATTATTATTTAAAAAATAATATCTAAATATTATAATATTTAAATGACATGTCATAACAATAAAATTAAATTAAATATTGTAAAAAATTAGTTATATTTTACATTTTATATATAATTTTAAATTAAAAATTAATTTTATTTTATACTTTGTATATGTATTAAAATAATAATTAATTTAAAGAATGTTTGGTTTGTTATTTTTGTATTATGTTATTATTATTTATATAAAATAATTATTTAATTTAATAATATTTATAGATAAATTATTGCTCTATTAATGTTTATTATCATTCACTTTGTAGTTAAAGAATGAATATATATATATATATATATATATAATTATTGTTCTTGATTTGAAAGATAGGTGGGAAATCAGGTTGCCTGTAGATAAAAAATTTCGAGTTAACTCGTTTTAGATTTTGCTCGTATGTAAACTTTTATCTCTGTAATTTTGAGATTCCTTGATCTATAACTCATTCTTATAACCATTCAGATACGGCCTAATATTGAATTATTAATAACGAAATTATTAATCGTGCTCAGAACTGATAAATTGTGGTGATTGACCCACCGTACTTATATTATATTACATTATATATTTATATATATTATAAGTCAAAGTATAAGCTAGCATCAAAATATATAAACAATATAAAGGCTAAATATCTTCAATCAAATTAAAATCATGTACATATGTCTTATCATATCTTTAGTACACTATAAAACTTTCAAGTTGGGATGGCAATTTTATGCTAGAATTGAAAGTCACCTCAAAAGTTGCTCGTATTTTGCTCAACTCAAAATCGATTCAATTTTTTTTCGATTCGAAGTTAGCTCACTCGGAATGAAATCGATTCAATTTGTAATCGACTAAATATATATATATATATATATCTATAAATATTTAAAAAAATTTAAAGTATAATTGAAATATTTTTATATGTAAATATGATATAATATTTTATATAAAAAGATGATATTAAAAATATATACATAAAATTTAAAAATAAATTTATTATATTTAATATGAATAATGAATAATTTTATAGAAGAATATAGCTTATAATTAGGCTCGATTCTACTCGAAAATCGAAAGAATTTTGGTAGAGCCGAATCAAACTCAACTCAAAATTGAAAATTTCAGTTTCGAGTTAAGCCTAACTTGCTTGAAACCGACTGAAAATCACTGTACTTTTAAGTCACCCTCCCTTTTATGCAGTATCTTCTGTACTTAAAAATAGTAAAGGAGTTAATCCTACGACTTAGAACTCTATAATCATTCTCATATCAGACTAATTAACGTTACAACATATTTTTGGTATGGTAAATGAAACTCGGATCACATCGATGCACAATATAAAACAGATAAATATTCAAGTATCACTACTGGTGTTCGTACCTTTTTTTCAAACTATTTACGACGTGAACAGCTCACAAATCGTTGACGTTAACAGCTCACAAACCACTAGTGCCGTAAGCAACACACAAATTGTTAACGACATTTGACGACTTGCAAATCGTTTTCGTTGCCGACAACTTGCAATTTGTTTACGACGATAATGATGTGCCAGTTGTTAACATTGTTAATGACTTGCCAGAAGTCAACATTGTGTTTTTTTTAATAAAATTTGAGAAGTCAACATTGTTAGAAGCTTCAAGCTCAAAACAAACTCGATTTTAATTTAAAAGCTTTCCTATTGCTCCATGTTAATTAGGGTTCAACATTCACAATGCAGTTCCAACAATTAAGGCTGTTAATTTTGCTCGAAGATCACTCGAAAATTAAATTGAATTTTGAATTAAATTGAGCTCGATTCGATCTAAATAAGTCGCCTGATGAGCTTTTTTTTGCTCGAAAATTTTATCAATCTAATCTTGAGCCGGCATAGGATTTGATCGAGATGGCTCGAAATTGGATCGATTAAAAGAATATAAAATATTACATATATATATATTTACATATGTAACTAGATTTATTATGTAGTTCTTTTTAGTAGTTTACTGGAATGCTTCATTAGACTTTTATTAGAATTTTCTCTATAATCATTTAAATTATATTTATTATAAATTATTTTTTATTTTTATCTTTAAATAATAGATCAAAGTGAATAGCTATAGTTTAAGTTAATTGAATAAACAAACATATTTAGATAAAAGACCGAAAATTAATCGAAAGTTGGATAAATTTTAGCTCGGATCGAGCTTGAATTGATAACAAATGAGTCAAACTTAGCTCGAATAGAGATCGAATTGAACTCTCCTTGTTCATTCTCTGGATCAAATCGAGATTGAATCGAAAACTTTCAATTTAATCTTAAGTCGAGATCGAATCGTTAACTGCCCTACATACCAACAATAGAGTTCATAATATTTCTTGTGCTATTTGCCGACTTCAATTAGAAGCCTAATCTTTTTTTTTTTTTATAAGAGTAAATTTAATCCGAGCTATTGAGATCATAAGAATATTGTAAAGTGATTTCAACTTTTTATAACCTCCGTTTGGTATAGAGGTTATAAAAGTATCGCAGTTTTGATTTGTCTTTTAGAATCTCATCATTTTTACTAATTTTTAAGATTAAAAATATAAAATTTAATCATTTTTGGACTAATATGAATCATTTATATATTTTAAATGACTAAATAACTCTCTATTTTCATCATTCATTAAAAATATAATAAAAATCTAAAATTTATTTTCTCTCGTTCCTTTTTTTCTCCACACTGAAGATGTTCATGGATAATATTTTAATATCTTAATAATATTTTAAATTTATTATAAATTTTAATAATTTTATTTCACATCTAACACAAATTCCAATCTTAAAAATCAACTTTATTTCACATCCAACACAAATTCCAACCTTAAAATAAACTTTATTTCACATCCTACACACCTCCCAATATTAAAATAAATTTCTTTCCCATCAACTCTATAAAATAAATTATTTTCTCTTTCCTTACCCAAACAAGGCCTAAAAATGTAAAAATAAAAATATTAATATTAGTATTTCAAAATTATATTCTAAAAAATCATAAAATTAATAAATAAAAATTATCCCATAACATACTAATAAAAAATTAACAATTAGATCTTAATTGGGATCAAAACTAATTTTTTTTTTGTAATTTTTGGGATCTAATTTGAAGTTTTTAGGAAGTTAAAACTAATTTGTAATATCTATCTTTTGTTTTTTGTTTTTTATTTTTTTATTTTTTTGTTTTTCTGTTTTTTCTTGTTTTTTGTTTTTTTTTAATCTAAGATAATTGTGGTAACTCGCGGTCTTCTATACATGCGCAAGATATTTGTGTGATGACAAAATGATGATTTTTTTAATTTAATATTTCCAGTTAACTAATTAATAATATAACTTTGTTAAAAAAATTAACAGAGCATATTTCGGACGGTGGTTAATTAATAGAAGTCGTCCAGTGCGCGGGCGACTTCTAAGTTATTTTTTTTTAAAATTAAATATTATTTAAAAAATATTTCTTTAAAAATTCATAAATAAGAAAATAAAAATAATTATAAAAAATAAATTAACAATAATTTAAAACTATAAGAAAAAAACAAAAATTTTATTAGTTATAAATTAAACAAACTTATCACGCTCATTAAAAATTTAACTAATTAATAAAAATTTACAATTAAAATTATCTCTGTCACGTTCAGCATCTTATGAGCATGATAGAATTTGTTTAGTTTATATCTAACAAATCCTATCACATTTATTAAAATAATATTTTTTAAAAAAATATTTAATTAAAAAAAAAACTTAGAAGTCACCCGAGAGTTGGCGACTTTTGTGACACAAAATATTCTTGTTTGTAAATATTTAATTCTATATCACCAAATTGAAGATGTTCTTAGAGTATCTCTTTTATAAATAAAAAGCAAAATAGTATACTAAAATGTAATAAAAAATTATAATTTATTATTAAATAATAAGTTTCGGTGTGCCAGTTTTTTTCTTAAATAAAAATGATATTTGAAGAGAAGAAATAATGTTTCAATTTTGAAGAATTTTCTTGGGCTAACAAATAAGTTTTTCCTTCTACTTTATTTTTAAATATGTTTGATTACCTAATTAAAATGTATTTAATGTAACTGTATTAATACAAAATTTTTCACAAAATTTATTTTTATATAGTTAAATTAAATTAATTTTTAAATTTTTTTTTTTTAAAAAAGAAGTCACAGAAGTGCCTGGCGCACGGGCGACTTCGGCTTAACAAAAGTTTCCCAGTTGCGGGTGACTTCTGTTAACTAACGGCAGCTTCTAATGTCGTTCAAAATATGCTCATTTTGTTAATTTTTTTTTATGATGATATATGAGTAATAAATTATTTTTAAGAAAAATATATGTTATTATTTTTTTGATTTCATCTCCCTAATTAGTTCAATTTAAGGCAGGTCTACCGTCTACCCTATCAAAAAAAAAAAAAAAAGTTTAGGCAGGTCTATTTTACGCGATCTCGATTTCGGAGGGAGGAGAGGCGGCGAATCCGGTGGACATTGCGGTAGACGGAGAAGCGGAGATGGCGAGGGAGGTGGCGGAGAGCTGCGTTGACGCCGTCGTCATCGAGATGGTCTCGGCATTCTGTGACCGCTTCTACTCGGCCGAACCGGAGCTCGCCGCCCGCCGGATTGAGGCCATCGGTTATCAGGTCGGCCATCAGCTTGTCGAGAGGTGATTTTCCGTGGATATTCGTAATCGATCAACTTCATTTCACAACTAACACAATTCTTGAAAATAAAATAATTTAATTTCGCATCAGCAGAGTTCTAATGGGATCCGGTGCTTTAGTGCTGGTATGGTCGCACTCATATTATTAGTTTGCCGACATCTATTTAGATCACTCGGGACGCTGACGCCCGATTTTGGCTTTCTATTCTCTTGACGGAATTCAAGCCACAAAATAAAATTTATTTCTTTCTAAATGATTTTATGGAACACCGGAGCAACGCGACGGTTTCCCAGCACGCCGCCCATCCCTTCGGCGCTCCTGCCCAAGCTTGATCAACTCATGTGATTTTTTCCAAAAAAAGAATGCAACATGAGGACTTCCCAGGAGGTAACCCATCTTAGTACTACTCTCATCTTCTTTATGTTTTTATCTTAAAAAAATTTAATTTCTCCCTAAAATATACTCCTATCAAGCGAGGCCTAAAGATGCTTTCCTTTGGGATTTGCCATGTAGCAATAGAGAAAGGCCTCAGGGATAGAGTAGGTGGTGAACAACAATATAGTCTCCCCACACTATATGGACCTTTGGGCATGACCAAAGAGCATGTGAGAGAATTTCCACCTTCTCATTGCACACTGTGTACACTGTTTTTAGTAGAATACCTCTTCTGGCCAATTGAGATCCAACTGGGATAGTTTCATGAGAAACCCTCCATAAATGAATCTTTATCTTATTAGGCATATACGAGTTCCATAGCCTCTTTTACCAGCATCTCACCTTATTTTGCCATGAACTTTCAACTGAGGTGCTAGTTATGAAGCATGGACACTTCTAAAACCACATTGTGCCTGTGTCGGACACATTTTGGGACATAAACAAAGGGGGACATAATGTCAGGCACGCCATGTGGCGTGTCCTAATAAAATAATATTTAAAAAAAATGAAGGACACGCTTGAATATGTGAAGATACTTTGAGACATCTTACAAAAATTTTGAGATGTAGGACACTTCTGAGCGCATGACACTTATGAGAGTTTTAAGGACATTTTTGAAGGCTTTCAGGACACTTTTAGGAATCCTATAGGATACAGTTAGATATTTTTAATATTAATATTAAATTTATTTATTAATATTATATTTTTTTATTAATACTAAATATATTACTAAAATTCATGGATAGTTATACTCTTTTTGTTTTTTTATTAATATTTGAAATCTTTATTATTATTAAAATTTTATTTAATAAAATTTAAAACCTATTTCTCTTATTATTATTAAAATTTTACTTAATATAAGATAAAATCCTAAACAAACTAAGTTAAATCAAACTCCTTTCCCCTCGTTGCCCTTGAGTCTCACAAAAATGAACCAATTGCAAAAACTTTAAAACTCTAGTTTTGCTTTTGTCCTTTTTCCCCCTCAACGCTAAGGAGCTCTTACCCTCTTTTATTGTTGTGCTCGCGGTAGTTGTTCTGGTAAACAAAGCTGTATTTTCTCTTGTTCTCTCAGTTACTTTGCAAAATGAACCTTAGACCTATACCCCAACCCTTTTCAATGCTAACGACGTCTCTTCTCAAATCCTCATCTTGATTCTATGAGACTTTTTCGCTACTCACAAGTTATTTATATTCAAAAGTCAAAATTTATTTTATGTTTTATGTATTTTCTTAAGTATAAATTATTAATTTTATTATTGTTGTATTTGACTTGTTGTGCTGTGTTCGTATCTTATGTTTTGAAAAATCATTGTCCTTGTGTCATACCGTGTTGTGTTCATACTTCATAGGGCGCTAGACTTTGAAGCCATCTTATATTGTTATATCTGCATTACCATGTATTCCCTCCCTCTCCCCCCTTCTGTCAAAATACCACACTAGTTTGTCTATTCTACTCCTACCCCTAAGGGCAAGTCTAAAGTAGATTCATGATCAATAATCCAGAAAGAACTTTTGATTTTCTCCCAATCCCACAACTGTGGTTTCGTGATCAAGTCACAAACCTAGATGTCCATAACTTTTGGTCTTGGTCATGTCACCGGCTTAAATGACCACAACCACAGTAACCATGGATCGCGAAAAGCTCGTACAACTTCTCCATTCCCTATCCTTCATTTTTTTCCAGAATACAGAAGATTCCTCACCTAGATAATGCTACAACAGACATGAGAGGAATTATTACCCATCTTGCATAAAATCTGATTCCGAAAAGTTTTAGCTTTAAAAACATGGACCATAGGTGAATCTAGATAAGAAAATATTCTACATCATTGTTTTGCAACCAATGCCTTGTTAAATGCCCCTAAATCATTAAAGCTCATAGTCCCTCCAGTTTTGAGGCATGGAGAAGATCTATCATTCTGTGTTAACCCTGTGAATGCACCTACTATCTTCCTTTCCTTCCCTCTAGAATTGTAATTACCATCATCGCCTAAAGGTCCAAACACAATGACGGGGATTTTTAAAGATGCGACCGGATCTCCAAGAATGCGATCATGATAGCTCACGTTTTGGCTGATCTTGCTTTTAGTTTGAAGGAGGATGTAATTTGGAAGAATTCTATGCCTTTCATTCTAGGACCATTGCTATGTAATGACATTATTTCTGGAAGTTCAATGAAGTTATTTACAGTTTCAAAAAAAAAACAAAATTATGTTCAGTAACAATTCTCTATTTTCTGAAAGTGATGGGTTTTTTTTGTTTTTTGTTTTGATGGAAGAAAGTGATGGGTTTCTTGGTATTTTTATTTGATGATCCTTGTATAGCTATAGTTCTTATTAAAGAATGGCACTTTATCATGAAAATGTGACAGGAAGGTGACAACTTTTTATTCTATATTGTATGAAGGTGTTTGATGCCTTTTGAGAACTTTTGCTATTGTCTTTTGCAAAGTTCTATCAATTGTGTAAAATTCTTTTAGACCGTGGATAATATGAAGAGAGTACCGGCATCCGTGGCAAAGATCAAGTTTGCTTTCTGATATAATGAGAGCACGAATCTACATAATAAGATCAGCTTTACTCTTTGAAGGTTTGATTTTTAAGTGCTAAATTTCTAGATTATAAACGTTCTGAAGCTATCTGTCCTTTTTTTTTTTTGAAAAGCACCTGGTTTGAGCATATAGCAATATTTCAAATACTGTTTGATGGATAATATTTCTTGTTTTTTATTGAGAAAGGGATGGAAGAAGGGAAGGGAAACAAGTGAAAATATAATCTTTCCCTTGATTTATGGTGTAGTTGAAAATAGAAGTGTAGGTGAATATAAGCCATGGTGTGTATCAGTTAGAACATAGACCTAAACCAGCTGACTGAAGCATCGCTTTAGTTTAATCGTTGCAAATGAGATAGGCATATTAGATGTATATTGATATTTTGCTCTTGATTTATTTTTGAGGACTGGATTTTTTCTTGAACTGAAGGGAAGATGGCGTAATTGTAATCTACCTTTTCAGTTGTGAATTCCAAGTTTTATTCCCCATGGTTTCATTCATCGTGAATTTAAATACGTAAATGTGTGTAGATAAATTGTCATCAATATAGGTGATAAACATAGTTCCGACGTGTAGATTAGATTGAAAGCTT
Source organism: Apostasia shenzhenica (assembly GCA_002786265.1). Taxonomy (NCBI): domain Eukaryota; kingdom Viridiplantae; phylum Streptophyta; class Magnoliopsida; order Asparagales; family Orchidaceae; genus Apostasia; species Apostasia shenzhenica. Next base: position 100,166 of record KZ452022.1, read on the forward strand.
TCATCTCATGCAAAGAGTCTTTCTGTTCTGCCTCTACTTCTTCCTATTTTTTGGCTTATGTTTGTTTTTCTCATTTATAGGCTGTTAATCATTTTGGTAAACTTAGACCAACTAAGTTGGGGCACTGCAGACCTTGTTATAAATGTTTCTGATACATCAAAATTAACATTGATGCATTCACTAAGGCAATATTGAACTGTTGCAAAAATAAGATTGGGACCAACTACCATGGTTATGCTGATGGATTTGTATCCTCAGGTCTGAATTTTGTTAACTTGCTTGTTTTGAATTCTAATATGTGAAATCATGTTCATGCATGGTAGGCAACCTAACCAATCCACCTGAGCTTGACACTTATTACCGTAACTGCTGATGGTTATAAATTGCAACCATGAAAAGAACAATGTCGTGTGGACATAATTTATATTAAAAATTTAGAAACTTTTTTTTTCTGTAATTGCATGTTTAAAAAAATTCATTCTCATGAAAAATTGGTACGCTGGTTGTAAACCCTCCTTACGTTGTCTAGGTATACAGTGGACTGTCCTCGCTTCACTGATCATCTAGAGGCTATCAAGTTCATTTGCAAAGATTTCTGGTCCGAGCTCTTCAAAAAGCAAATTGATAACCTAAAGACCAATCATCGAGTCAGAACTACTTCGATCAAAGCAATAATCACTTCTTTTTCATTTTCATGGATGTGGAGCTGACTTTTCTTTCTCCATTTATAGGGTACTTTTGTGCTTCAAGACAATATGTTCAGATGGATTACACGCATATCACCAAGCCCTGTGCCAGAAAGCAAAAATGAATCTCCTACACCTAGCGAAGATAACCAGTTAGCTCAAGCCACAAGCATGCACTTGTACTTTCCCTGTGGCATCATAAGGGGAGCTCTTACCAACTTGGGAATTCCATGTGCTGTTTCTGCAGATATATCCCACCGCCCTGCATGTAAGTAATTAAATCTTGGCGCAAGTACGCTTGCATAACATAAGCTAGATATAATATTAATATCAAACACCCAGGGCCTGCTTGGTTTTAAACATCAAACATAAAATTAAATATTAAAAATAACTATATTTCACATCATACATATAATTCAAAATAAAAAAATTAACTTTATTTCACAAACTACAACAAACTAAGCCTTTATCCTATTAGGTGAGGTCGGCTATATGAATCTTTTGTTTCTGTTGCACTCTATTAAATAATAAATCTTCATTTAGCTTTAAATATGTTAGATTATTCCTTATAATTTTTTGTCATATTTGTTTTTGCCTACCTCTTCTTTGTTTTACATGGGCAAGATTTAATAACCCGATTTTTCTTACTGGAGTTTCTATTGGTCTACGATTTGTATCTCTAAATTATCTAAGTTGATACTCTTTGAGTTTATTTTTAATTAAAGGCATTCCAACTTTCTCGTAAATATACTCATTTTTCATCTTATTTTTTTTTGCGTACAGTAAATCATTCTAATATTTAAATTAGTTAAATGTAAATAAATTCGATTTACTAATGACTCAAGCTATTCATCTAGATCAGCAAACAAAATACAATTCATCAATTTGGCTTTAGGCCATTTTACATAATATTATTACAATTCATCGAGATCATCACACAAAATATTGAAACACCAAATTGAAACTCAAGATTTATCTTTAAACACCACTTTGGATTTTAACTAAACTGACAATTTTATTTTGTTGACTTTTTTCCCAGTTTATAACTTGATTTGGTTGGTTTTATTTCTTAAAATTTAAAACTAAAATTGGTTATTATTTTTGGTTCAGTTAATCAAGTTGGCCAAACCGATCGAATGCACACCCTTAGTCATCCATGGATTGTAGCACCTTTTTAGTTTCTTTATCTAGCATTGATGTCTCGAAAGACTTCAAATGTTTAATGTTCATCAAGTATATCTTTGTGTGCTGGTAGCTCTATCGTATAGGCATTACCTAATAGGCTTTTGCTTCCTTCTGATGCCATTTAGTTTATCCTTACTTAGATGGAGCCATACATTGTCTCCTTTTATGTCTTCACCATATGGTATTGATTGTGGCACTACTTGTAGCATTGTTGGGACCTCTTTAAGTTCTATTGAACTTAATTGTGCATCTTTTTTAAACTAAAATAACTCGCCTCTAGAGAGAGCATAAGCTTCATGGTCTGGTGGGAGCTTCACTAGGAAGGCTATAATATCCTTCTGCTTCCTCGTCGAGACTTGCAACGTCTTCAAAGTTGGGTATAACCTCCCACATAGAAGAAAAAATGGTACTCTGGGCTATGGACTCCAAACCGAAATCTCCTTTGACAAAAAAAATCTATTCATCTAGTCGAGTGTGAGCTACTTTAGTTAAGAACCGTCATTAGGACTTTAGCATGACACAACCAGAGTACTTGTTGATCATCCACTTGAAAGCCTCTTAGGATTTATTCATGCTTCAGGTGAAAGTCTTGAGCAGTTTTGTGAATGCGTAAATGAATGCCATCGCATTCAACGAGATCTACCTAGGAACCATCTTAAATCAGTTGAAGTTTTTTTGAAACTTCTGTTGGAAAGGAATCGTTAGTTTATGCTCAACCTATGTGGTGTGGGTGCACAGGAAGCCCTTAGGCACACAATTTGACTGGAACCCTGGATGACATTCAAGAGCTTAAATCGCAGGTTTCTTATAAACCCTGTGGTCCCATCCAAATATTCATCATCTTGGTATAGATTTGGCCATTACATATCTTAGATCTTGAACAAGTTAGACATCTCGCTTAGCTGTGGCTGGTTAGTTGTTGTGGTGACCACCATCGTTGAAGAACTTCTATGCTTGGCAAATGAATAGACACCGGAAAAAGGAAGACGAATTGTGATCTGCCTTCGGTCTCCATAGATTTAAATAATGTTGGATTGAAAATATGTCATTGCCCCTCCACACCAACACCCCACCTCATCAGAGCATAGACCACTTCATCATGCAAATATTGTTGATCAAAGAACCATAAATACTTCTATACATCCCAACGTTGTGTCGCGTTATGTCCCCGTATTGTGTCTGTGCTTCCTAAGTCTTTCTATAATATTAAGCAAAAGTTAGGGTAAATTATACTATTACATTAATATTTATTATTTAATGATCATATTATGGCTCATCTTGTTGTATCCGTATCCTATAATTTGAAAAATTATCGTGTAGACGTGCTGTGTGGTATCCTGGTATCATGTCTGTGCTGGTTAGTTGTTGATTTTAAGTTCAAATTTCACTACCACCTGAACTTTTCTTTGGCTGCAATTCAACCGTGAGTGTGACTACTCTCAATCAACCTGTTGTAGCTTACTCGATTGTTGGGACAAGACTCATAAACGATTCCTTCTGAATTCGGAAAGTATCCTTCTGAATCATATGACATTTAATCATCAGAGAAGGGAAACTAATATACGATTGCCTCAAACCGCGACTATATAAAAATAGAGATGCACATACTACTTGAACATCCAAAATCTCTTTTTCTATTATCATTCACTTCTTTTACAGGGAAGTTACTAAATGCATTCTTCAGACTATAGAGCTTCTTAAAAGTTACAAAACATCATAGGATCTCTATCGATTTCCTTAGTGATGATCCTTTGACTCTTTTTGTGGACCATTGCAGCTTGAACTTGTTCAAGAAGTTGACATACGACTGTTGGGATCTCTTTACTGTCCTTCCTCCCTTGGCTTTTGATTTTTTATGACAAAACCATGGTCACCCAAGAGTTCGACAATTCTAAGGCCTATCAACCTTGTCACAATTCAGTGTTGTGACCCGTCATGAGATAGAAGCCCGACATTCAACAGTGCTTGTATGATTGTATTTATAATTGTCTAGTTCTTTATCTATCTATTGGTAAGACGACTTTTTGCTTGCATCTAGTACTCTTTTGAGATCTCAGCCAATCAAGAATTCATGGTACAAATGACAACCAACCTACCTTCACTTTTGGTACTTTATCTAAAAATCTCTTTGAAGAGTTGCCTCCACTTCTTCGACGTAGAGCAACTAATTGCATGATCGCTATTCTCTCTCGAAGTGCGATGATCTCCTTTTGTTGCCTCCTTGCTTTTTCTTTGTAGATGTTGGTTTTTCAAAATTATTAATAGGCGATTCACCACAGCTGCATGAAGCTGTACAAAACTTCTATTTTCCGGTCCATCTTATGTTTCTCTATTTCACGTCCGGCCAACATCTCCTTGATTACGTCTAGTTGGGAATCCACTATAGCCACCTCCTACAACTCTAAAGGCCTAGTATGAAGTGACTTTCCCATTCCTAGTCTATCACAGCAGATGGATCTTTGATGACATGTTCATTCTTGATGGCAAGAGGTCCTAACTCGATCAGTTTCTAGTGTTACCCCATGCAACTATTTGTTTTTGTTCATATCTCATGAGCCTTCATCGGCTTAGTTTCCTTCTTTGTTGATCTTCACTTTCTATTTGTTTTCGTTCATATCCCATGAACCTTCATCGGCTTAGTTTCCTTCTTTGTTGGTCTTCACTTTCTCCATATTTGTATTGTCAAGTAAGTCATCTTCAGGAGTTCTGTTGTTTGTCCTAATCAACCTTATTTCAGGTGAGATCTCTGTGGCAGTTGTGTGAACTTCTCCTTTTGTCAACTTTTGCCTGAGAGCCTGAGACACCCCCGGTGAGATGTTTGTCATAGCCGAACCCACTTCTTCCGCTAGTGAGGATAACTAGGTCTTCCATCGCCGTGCATGGAATTGGCATCCCCTCCAAAGAATGTGTTGTGATTTCATCTCTGACCTCATTTGCAGCAACTTCTCTAGTTGACAACTCAATCTAAAGCACATCCTCTTTACTGCCCTGTTGCAACTTTGTTTGCAGCATTCACAGTATTGTTTGTCTCCTTCGCATCCTCCTTTGTCACCCTATTGCCATCCATCTTGGTTCCAGATGTCTCCCTTAACTTGCTTAATAGCTTGGAAAAGTATTCCCCAATCGATACCAAGGTGGTTGGCTCCTTTGAGATTTTAACTTCATTAGTCTGCTCAGCATTGTTTAGTGAGGTCATCAGAGTATTTGAATTTTCATCACCTCCAGCAAGACTAATTGAAATTTTCCCGTATCAATAAGTAGTGTTTTCTTGCTAATGGAACTGGCTGCACAAATGTCGCCCTTATTATAAATGATCTCCATTAGAGACCCCGCTTTCTCTTCCGTTCTTAGCCCTCTGTAGCATGGGCTCATTTTTATGTGATATCTTCTTTTTGGTGTTTTGATTGTACTTCTCAAGAATTTGAAAGGTCTCATGGCTTTCATCTTTAACTCATCTATCTTAATGGATTTATTGACTCGTCTCATGCCCTTACATATGTAACTCAACACAGAAGTTGGGACCTGTCAAACTCATCATAACTGATTTTCTTCTTTTTTTGTGGACATGATAACTGAATGTTTGGCCCACAAAGTAAAATTAGTATATCTAATGGATATCTTCTAGAAATGCCTGTAAAGTTTTGCCGAACGAGGTTGACCCATGCTGTTTAGAACTTGTCAAAATTGATTGGATTGAAACAAATGGAGCGCATGCCAAGCATACGCTGGAAATCATAACACGACGGTCCAAAGGTTCAACATGATTAAATATTTTTTTTAATCCTGAGAAAACAGTACTATATATGCGAATAGGACATGCTTTTTGTTTCTTGCTTTGTATATTGCACAGTAGCACTTGCAAAAATGCCTACTACCTTTCAAGAAAAACTGGAACTTCTATCCCAATAGTTAGAAGTTGGCTTTATGAGTCTTATTTCGCCAATTTGTGTTGCTAAATGTAATTATCTGTAAAAGTACGTGCGTCATTTTTCCTAGCTATTTTTGGCCCTATTTGGTTCATGCTTATTTTGAGATAAAATATTGTTTTAATAATATTTTAAATTTATCATAAATTTCAATAACTTTATTTCATATTCAACACAAATTTTAACCATAAAAATCAATTTTATTTCACATTCAACACAAATTGCGACATTAAAATCAACTTTATTTCACATCTTACACCTCTTCCAATATTAAAATAAATTTATTTTTCATCAAAACTATAAAATAAAATATTTTCTTTTTCTTACCCAAAAACAATTCTCCAACCAAACGGGGCCTTTAGCCTATCCCTTTTACTTCATATCCTTTTGACCAAGATATTATTCTCTTTCTTTTCTATGTTGTAGATTTTATGTCACATAAGTCTATTTTCTATAATCTTATATTCGATTGATATTAATAGGATATTCTTCTTCAAAAAAGGGAACTAATCATGATACATTGTCAACTTTCACCATGAAAAATTAATATACCCATTAATTGTTATGTTTTCTTGTATGTTAAGATTACCTATTAACTACTTATTATCAATGCTATCTCGATGATCAGGTTCATTTGTTGTCCGCGTGAAAGCTTGATACGCCCAGAAGAGCCTTGGGTTAGTTGTGCTTAAAATCCAGTACAGGGTACGTCTTAAACTTTTATATTTGGAAGCAGTATTTTAGTTGGAAGTGCTTTTCAAATTTATTTCATACATTTCTTAGCTCATCTCTCACTTAAGCCATTACATTATCTTTTGGAAGAAGGCTGGCTTCCATGTATGTTTCCAGGTACACAACTTGGTAAGATATAAAGCTCTGGTCTGATTTTCTTTTTTTTTTTAATTTTATTTTTTAAAAATCCTTAATATTATTATGTTTGCTATTGGGTAAATTACTCTCAATAGGGTTCCTGAGATCTGATTTAAGATCGTTATCTGTTCAGTCTATGTAAATTTCCTGAAAATCCTTATACTTGATGACTTGAAATTCATGGTCTGCTTAAATCACAATAAATGAGAAAATGCAAAAAAAGAGGCGCCAAACGGACCGATATGAAGGGTTGATCATGAGCACTTGGAACTATTCAGGATATATGTGGAGTGAATATAGCTTGCAAAAGATTAGAGAAACAGTGAACATAGGCTTAGGGCTTTAATATTTGGTAGAGTAATTTAGATTTTTTTTTCCATGTTATTAAATCTGGACAGTACATTTAGGGGACGTTTAGTTCGATGTTTTCTTAATGCTGTGTTATTTAGATTCTATCAAAATTTTGGTGACATCTAAATGTCCATTTTGGGTTGACCCCACCTAGTAGGATAAAGGCTTATTTGTTGTTGTATCTAGATATCATTTTGGAGTAACAATTTAATTATTTTTTATAATGTTATCTAAGCATATCATCAAACTAAACTATGGAAATTTTAAGATAACATAATAATAAGATAAAATCTAACCAAACACTTTTCTTAACTATTTATCAAAATTCAATGCCAACCACTCCAACCAATTAAAATGATGATTCAGTAATAATGCATATAATAATAATAATAATAATCAATTAGTTCACTCGAAACAATGCTACAACCTCTTCTCAAGTTTAATAAATCTTTTTGAGCATCTTTGAGATTTGCTTCAAATCGAAAATTTGTTTGAACCATCTAAGTCAGAGAGTATTTTTTGCAGTACTTCATGAGCCCTACTTTCTTGGTCTCATAAAAGATTTGATTTCCTCAGCTATTGATGACAAACTTGATGGACCTCTCAATGGATTTGTCTATGAATCTAAGGTCTTTCTTCAGTCATTTCTTTCGTAATACCTCTTGGTATAGATCCCTTTCTGGTATTTGGATCGCTATTAGATTCCTGAGTTCACTAGAAGTATCAACACCTATAGTGTCCTCTTAGATATAGGTTACAATACAACTCAGAATCGATATTTTAAAGCCGACCTTATTGCCCTGAACAACGATCATTGATGTTGTTGCCTCTGCCAACAGGAAACCCTTCAAATGCACTTCTTCACTGACCTCCATTCCAACATTTATGTTTGGAGTCATTACAGGATGTGGTCCTTCAGAAATTTCACTTAATTTCTGTTTGATTTCATCCTATCTTGTGCTTCTTTAGTAGGAATCGTGCCTTTTTAGAGACATGCTTTCCCATACACTTCAAGCGGCGCTTCAAGCCCGTGAAACATTTTAAGCATTATTAGTGTTACCTTCGAGGGAACTATACTGGAATGCCAGTCGCTTTTACCTAATTCTCCGTGATTCCCTTGATCCTTTCTTGTCTATAAATTGGCGGACCCCTCTTCCACCAAAGGAGGATGGTTGCCACACCAATGCAACCGAAAACCCATACTCCTTCCCTCTCCTTGTCTATAAATTGGAGTACTCCTCTTCCACTAAAAGAGGATGTTTGCCACACCAAAGCAACCGAAAACCCATACTCCTTCCCTTGACCTTTGTTATTGCTTCCGATGAGCCTTCTTTTGGCCCATGGACATAAGCTCTATCCGAACTTTATATATCGATGAGCACTTTTCTTGTTACTCTTTTGTCTTTTGTTTGCCCTTGTTTATCTTCTTTTCAAGAGTGTGCACTGTGACTTTAGATCCCTATCTTTAGGGAATGACTATCTGTCAACAAAGTATAAGGCTGATATGGATGCTCCTTAATAGTTGTGAAAGCAAGCCAAAATTTTTAACAATTATCAAAACAATGGTTGATAACAAGACAAATTAGATGAATCATGGGGAAACAAATATTATACCACCACCGACGTGCCAGCTAGATTCTCTCTCTCTCTCTCTCTCTCTCTCTTATATGGTGGGTTGAGATCAAGGTGGGTTGCATCTCGTGCACGAAACTTTTGAGAAATCAACGCATCGATCAGATGGATTATCGCCTACATTGTCACCCAAATCTTTAAGATCTTGTTCTTTTCCGAATAGACTTTTCTAATAACTTCTTTGTTTTTCTTAACCAAACACCTTCAAACTTTCTTGGATTTTGGAATAAAATAAATTTCATTTTAATGAATTTATTTGTCAAAGCAAGATGTAATTTCATTCGATAATTCCACCATCCTATTAGGATTACAGTGTGTTGGTGTAATGAAGAGTTGTGGCCTGAGCGTTCTCCGCCCACATTGTGGAGAACATGCCGAGTGACCGCAGCAAAAACCAAGGGTGAACTACAGAGCATGAGAGAAAGAACAAAGAAAAAGATTCAAAAAATGAAGCAAATTGTTAAAAAGTAAGATAAAACTTGAAAATTTATATAGAGCCGAGATCACAAACAAGTTAAATAATTTTTTTTTTCTTCCCCAAATCCCTTTGATGTCATTGATCTTCCTGACCAGGGGATGGAACTGATTTTTGGCTCTTTATTTGTTCATTCGGCCTTCCGCTGCACCGAAATCTTTTACATTAAATCGTTTTTATTTCTGTTAGAATTGGCGTTTACGAAGCCTTCTTGTAAAATAAATTTCGGCCTCATTCGTTTCAACTGAGTCCTTTTATATGCTAAACATATGTTTGGTGAGGGATATCAGCAAAAAAATTATTATTGATATCTTCCTCCTTTAAAACTCATTTGAGTAAAAAAGGGTGCAGAGAGAGTATGATTTGAAGTGCCATTTTAAAATTTATATGTTTTTCAGAAGGGACAGTAATTTTATTGCGAATGCTTGTGGTATGAGGGGAATGGGAACTATTTTTAAAGTCTAATTTCCTCTCTCTTTCAACAGTTACATTATAATATCTTGTGTGATTATAATGAGACATGTTTTAAAACTCTCATGTGATTATAATTCACACTTTTATGCTACGTTTACTTCTAGCTGTATAGAATAAAGGTGAAATAGAATTATAATTTCATATAGGAATAGAATTATCATTCCAATAAAAAAAAATAGAATAATAATTTCTTTGTTTATTTATATGAAATGGAATTTGAAAAAGACGCAGGACCTAAGAAATATGTGGACTCTAAAGGGGCATTAACCGAAAGGTGGCATCAGCATAAATAAAATTTAATGATAGTATTTATTATTATTAAATTTAATTTTATATAAATAGTTAGTTGAATATAATTTATATAAGTATGCAGTATTTTTGTACATATAATGATGTGAATATGTACATGTTGTATATGTATATGTGTATATGTGTGAACAAAGATAAGTTTAGAATAATATTTTTACTTTATAAGAAATAATTAAGAAGTAATTATTCTTTGAGTCAAGGTTTTCAAAACCGGACCGAAGATCGAACCGGTCAATCGACCGGTTCATGGTTTTATCGGTTCAACCGGTTGAACCGTGGTTCAACCGGTTGAACCGTGATTCAACCGGATGACTTAATAATTTCATAATTAAATATAAATTTTCTAAATGTGAGACTAAATTTTAAAATATGATAAAAAATATTTTGAAAAAAAAATACAACTAATTTAAAAAATTTACTACCACAAAAAATGTATAAAAAATTAAAAAAATAAAACAAAATGAATACAATTATTTTTTTTGCCAATTTGTCATTTAAAATACTCTCTTTTATAACAATTCGAAATAAATTCATGAAAAAATTAATAAATCAGTTAAACATCCATTATACAAAAAATTATTATTCAAAATATAATATTAATATTAAAATATTAATGCTCAAATATCAATATATAAAAATAAAATAAGAAACTCAAATAATAATTCCGGTTTGACCGGTGTTCGGTTTGGCGGTTGGACCGGTTTTTACCGGTTCAACCCGGTTTTTACCGGTCCAACCCGGTTTTTAGCTGATTTCGGTTCTAATGTTGAACCAGACCGGACCTTGGGCCGGTTCCCGGTTGAACCGGTCGAACCGCCCGGTCCGGTCCGGTTTTGAAAACCCTGCTTTGAGTAGGAAGAAAGAACGATTATTTTATGAGATGTAGAATAGAATTATTCTACTAAAGTAAATATGGGATGAGGTTATGGGTAAAATGAAATAGTTATTTCATCAAAGTAAACATATTTTTAGTGTTTTAATAAATAAATGCATTAAACCTCATGCTATAAATTGTGTTTTGGTAATAATAAGAAGGGAAAGAAGAGAGAGGAAGAGATAGGAAAAGTTATTAGGTCTAATCAACCGAATTGTTCGGTCGATCAATGGATGTGCACTATGTTAGTAGTGGGTGGGTTTTATTGCTGATGTGATGCTCTGTATTGACCAGTCCAATGTTCAGTTAACTGAATGCAATAATTGTTGAGAGAGAGAGATATCAAATGATAATTTAAAGTTTTTATGCTATGTAGCATTTTTAACGAGGGAGGTGAAAAAAAGAAAACCATAAGTAGCAATTTTGCAAACGTTAAGGTTGATGATGAGCAAGTCAAGAATCAACCCAAAGTCAAACATTTTAAATTCAAGTTAAGTTTAATTTGATTAAATTAGAATCTATAGTTAATTTTTAAATTAAATTGAGCTTATATTTTTTATTTAAATATTTATATTAAATCTGACTTTTTGATTAAATATATATTATCTATGTATTTACATATTCATTTTTTTAATATATATCTTACATAATACATTTATATATATATAAAATATTTTAGAGTATATATTGCTTCTGGGTTCTTGAGAGTGTCTCAGATAAGTCATTAAAATTTAAATTATTTTATATGGGTCATTGATACCCAGTGTCATCTCATTTTGGCCCTTATAATAATTAAAAAACCAAAATATCTCTTCCCTCTCTCATCTTCTGCCTTGCTGTGCATAGTGTAGTTGTCGGATTTCAGTGTGAGGGGCGTTCGAACAGTCGTCGCACCATGTGCATATATGCTGCGAGGGGCATGCTACACGGCCTACGTCCATGCCACAACCTTTTGTCGTAGCGCGCAGCCTACGTATGTGCACGACCCTCGCGGGGATGCAACGACTCGGCATGGCCTACACACAACTTGCGTGCTTGGACATGTGCATGTGGCGAACAACCTTTGTGTGTTGCTCCTGTGCAGTTGTACACTCACGCAATGGCTATCCGAACACCTCTTGCACTTAAGTTTGACGAGTACATAGCACTACTGATGGTGGGAGAAAGATTAGGCATTTTTATTTTTTAATAATTATATAATTATTAAATAAAATTAAGTTTAAATTAAAGTTAAAGATCTAAAATCTATGTAAAATAATACCCATTTAAAACGCAAGTGATCTCAAGACGTGAAAGGCAATTTACTCTATTTTAAATATATATAAAAAAAAATCTTAGATATGTTATCATTATACAAAAAATGAATTTATTTAAATAAAATAAATTTCATTCCAAACAAGTTCCTTTATGCCATAATAAAATTAAATCAAATTTAATAGAGTAAAATGCAAATAAATTTCAAGCAAGTTTGAAGCATCATGATCATGAGGAGACAGAAAGTGAAGATACATCTAAGCATTTTAGGTTAGGTTTAATTAATTATAATTATTAAATTAAATACTAATAACTTAAAAATAATATAAACACTTAAATAACGGTAACATCTATATAAAATTGAATCAAAATATCCTCTATTTTAACACACATATTTAACATCGCGTCGAAAGAAAAAAAAATACACATATCAGATAGACAATAAATCAAACATATATTTCTAATATCACGTTGAGTACGCAATAATTCCTCAAACTACCAACTATAGAATCGGCGCAGCGAAGCCAACCTCAACAATCTTTAATCTGACGATCAAAAAAAAAACAAAAAAAAAAAAATCTTTAATCTGAGAAATTCCTTCAAACAAAACCGTTACGGAATTTGAGAGATTCTTCCGAAAACTTTGGAGAGCTGGTGATTGCAGAAAAGTGGAGACGTGCATGGGCCACACATTAGATAAATAACATTGCCTAACGGCCTCATGAAAACGCCATCCTCACGAAGCTGCTGGACCAGGGTGCTAGCACCTAGTGAAGCATATCTGTGCAGGAATCGCACATATATAAGGGCTTGTTTGGTTGGAGGATGAATTTAGGTAAGGAAAGAGAAAATATTTTATTTTATAGAGTTGATGGGAAAAAAATTTATTTTAATATTGGGAGGTGTGTAGGATGTGAAATAAAGTTTGATTTTAAGGTTGGAATTTGTGTTAGATGTGAAATAAAATTAATTTTTAAAGTTGGAATTTGTGTTGGATGTGAAATAAAGTTATTAAAATTTATAATAAATTTAAAATATTATTAAGATATAACTTGATGTTTTTTTTTTTTGTACTGCTTATAGTTGAGCTATAAAAAGTCTAAGCCACCTTTCAAAAAAGAAAATATTAATACATGTGATACATATACATATACATATACAAAGAAGTAGAACAACTACACTATTATCCTACTAGGTGAGGTCGACTACATGAATTTTTTTGTTTCAATTGCACTGTCATATAACAACTTCTCATTTAGCTCAAAGTATTTAAAATTACTATTTATAGTTTTTTGTCATATCTTTTGTAGTCCTTAGAATAATAATTGATTTTAATTCTGTTATAAGGAAGTTTCTCTTTGTAAGATAAAAGATGTAAGAAGTTACCCCAAATCAATGCCTTTTGCATGGAGCTCAATAGCACAAAGTGTTCCCAAAGCTACAACCCTTTTCACAGCAGGAAGAGATGATATCTGGTGCACAAGTTTGAAGTCCCATAACTGCATAAGATTAAACATGAATAAATAATTAATAAGTTGGTAGTATCCTGAAAACAAAGAAAGCATGCATGCAATGAAGTGATGAGCTTACAACTTTTAACTACTATTAACAATAATAAACAAAGGACGTCATTTCAAATTTTACACAAACAGGGATCATCAATCACATATATAAAATGAAATCTAAAACACAAGTTTAATTCGAGGCATCTTTTTATCCAACACAAATTTTAACTATAAAAATCAACTTTAGTTCAAATCCAACATAAATATAAATATTAAAATTAAAAATATTTCACATCTTATATACTTTCTAATATTAAAATAATTTTTTACTATTAAATTTAAAAAATAAAATATTTTTTTCTCTTGTTTAAAATAAATATATTTTTTTTAAAAAGCTTGAACTAAATGAGACTTAAGTGCTTAATTTTAGAAATGCAGAAAATCCAAGTGGTGGCTCAAAGAACTCTTAAATAAACTCAAGCAAATTACTCAAGTTTGTTAATATCTACAGCCTAAAAAAATATGATGGCGTATGGGTTCGCTAGAACTTACGTTAAATAAACATATATATATCAGCACAAGATGTGAAACATAAATTTTCTTTGGACCTTATGCTACGACCTATGGTGGGGACACGACGACGGACCATCAATTTATTCCAGACAGAGTCTACACTCGACGACCAAGATCTCATCACGTGGCGTCGATCTGGATGGAGAATTGATCTACAGATTTGGCAGCAGGCATGATTGGTGGCTGATCAGTGGATTGAAAATCCCCATTTAAATCAATTTATTGATTTGAATGGGAATATTCCAAATTTTGGGCTGATCTCGTTTATTTTCTTCTATTTTTAGTTATTCGCATTTGGCATGTAATCATTTTTTATTTTCGCATTTATTTCTGCAATTTGAAATTCAATTGCAATCGCCTATATAAGGGCAAGAACTTATACTATTTTTTTCTTAATCCTGGAATGAAATCAATTTGAGTTTAAAGTATTGCGTGTTATATCCCGGTGAAGGGAAATGCTAGGACCTTGGGTGAAAATCCCTAAATACCTTAAAGAAATTGAAGGTATTGTCCCAACTTTTCTCAAATTTTTAAAATAATTTAAGCTCAAAGACATCCAGGCCCTTCATTGCAATTTCTCAAGCCCTAAATTTCATTTTCTCTTCCCCTCTTTGTCGGCTCGGACCAAACCCGCGCGTCCGCGTCCACCTCCACCTCCGTCACCCGTCTCACTTCCGCCCCTCCCCCCTGCCGGCTCACCGACCACCAGCGATGCCGTCGCCGCTCCGCTTCTCCTTTGGCTGCAGTTTTCACCGAGCCCGAGAGCCACATACTGGCGCTCGTCCATCTCCGCCTGCGCCTGCCCCGACACCCGCCTTGCCTCCGCCCCGCCTCCACTCCAGCCGGCCCACCGATCACTGGCGACGCCGGCAACCTCGACGCCGCCCCACCGGTCGCCCCTCTCTGCCTCCTCTCTGCTGCTCGACGGTTTCACTCACCTGAGCGCTACAATGACGCGCTTCGTCCGCCTCACCTTCGGCTTCCTCACTGCCCGCTCAGCAGAATCGCACTCGCCCGCCTCGGCATCATTAGCCTCGGTCATTTTGACTCATCCCAGCGATAATGGAATCTCGGCTTGAGATAAATCTGAACATCAACTGAATATTTTTTTTGAATATCTTGCGAGATCTCGTGGTGACATCTGTTATTGGGACTGCTTGATTTGCTCACATGTGTAACCTGAATATTATTATGTGATTAAAATTGCTGTTGGGTAAATATTATTTGTGAGCATACCTATACTATTGCGTATCCCTAGCTCTGACTTGTTGAGATAAACTTGCCTAAAATTATTTGGTAAATTTATTAAATATCATTTGAACATGCCTCTAAATATTTGAAATCCATTTGCTTCTCGACCTCGTGGTTTCTTGATTATTATATAACTATCATCAACAATATTCCTAGGATAAATTTTATGTTCATCTGTTAAATTGCTTACTGATCTCTAACTAGAATTACATTTCGCATATTGTTTCGTATCAACCTAGGCCCACG
This sequence comes from Apostasia shenzhenica, assembly GCA_002786265.1. NCBI lineage: Eukaryota > Viridiplantae > Streptophyta > Magnoliopsida > Asparagales > Orchidaceae > Apostasia > Apostasia shenzhenica. Next base: position 115,777 of record KZ452022.1, read on the forward strand.
GGACAACCGTCAAGAGCCTATAGAACACTTTCAAAAGTAGAATTTACAAACTCAAACCAACCTTAAATATTACTTGTATGGTACATTTTAAAATCCAGATTACACCAAAATATTACATGTATATCATTTTTAGCAAGAAAATGTGTATATAACTAATATAAAAGTGTCGTCTGGAGTTTAAAAAGTGGTACAAGCAATATTTAAGATTTGAATGGTATGTGAGATTTCATGCTTTGAAAGTGAAATACCAGTAAAAATCATCCATGTGATTAATAAACCAAAAAAATTGCTTGTGAATTGTAACTCCATTGATTCATTGAACACTCCAAACTAGGCAGATATTGGATATAGCACTCTACATACTTTACTCCAAATTATCAAGTCAACAGTCAAATAAATAAATTTCCTTTAAAAAAACAATCAAATAAATTTATCCTAAGTGCTTCTATTATTAGAGGTAAACGTTCAAAAATATAGTGGCTGAATGACAACAGAGAAGTGACTGTCTCCTCCTCCCGTTTGTACCCTAAGGTACTCAAAGATGCCTAAAAGTGTTCATAAGCAGAAGAGAATCACGAAGTGAGGATTGGCACATAAATCAAATCCCATTTTTTATTTGAGCTTGGAACTAGCAATGACTATCCATAGATCCCTAAGAATATGACAATATATGTGAAATAAATTTCAAGAAACAAGTAGATTTCTAGACGCATGTTTCTTTGAGAGTACATTTTTTTAAATTTGAGAGATGCTATATCATGTTAAAACCAATTTTAATATTAAAACAGGTCAGCACATGATGTAATTGTTCTACGTGCAATCTTTGATAAGAATAATGAATTAGAACAAAACCTCCTTTAGATTCTTTCTCTTGTCGATGTTAATATTGGTGGAAGGATCCTTAAACCATTGCATGGATTTTGCAGCCGCAGCACAACCCATAGCATGGGCGGAGTAAGAATGTCCATGCAAAAGAGCCATGAGCTGAATAGTTTACAAAAACAACACTAGGCACTTTAGTTAAAAGGCTGCGGAATGTCTGAGCTGTCTCCACAAAGACAACTACAATGAATATAGAAGATTGTAGGTTTAGCGCATAAAACTAAATACCTTTGAATCACCTTTGAATGCATTGAAAACAGCTTCAGTGGCTAAGGTTGCAGCCAGGGGAATGATACCACCAGTCATAAGTTTTCCAAAGCAAGCTATGTCTGGTACACAATCAAGCAATTCAGCAGCAGACTGCAAATGACAATAAAGTTAGTATTTAATTATTCTCGGACCACAACCTAATTTACGGTCACCATAACCGTCAAGGTGAAATATGTTTTGAGTCCAAGTGATCCCAATATGTTACAAATTCTAGATGGCTGCTAATGCTAAGTTGATGCCATGCATGGGCATGAGCACAGAGGGGTGGGGTAGAAGGCCATACAATAACAGCAACAATAACAAGAACAACATAATCTTAATCCCAAACTATTTGACTATATCAATTTCCCTTTTCTGATTAATTCTATGTAAAAAAAAGCTCCCCGTGAGAGTAAGTGACTCCAGGTCATGTACAAAGGCCATATCCCAAGTCATTTTTGGTGTCCCCCATCCTCTCTTTAATGTTGTGAATTGGATCCCCTCACACCTTTGCAGGTCGGTAGGGCATCATAGAATCATGATCCCAAGAAAAATGCTTTTCCTTCAACAACAATCACATAGCTTAAGATTCAAGCAAACCAAGGAAATTAGCATGTAATAAGTACACATCATTGATACGGAAATCCAATCTATAAATTTTATCATGAGCTATAGAGGACTTGTGTTTAGTCCATGCTGTCATGCCAAAACGCGTCTATAGATGAGCGGTGTAAGTACTATATTAATTCAGGGAGTTACCTAATAGGACATGACTTAGCAGTTAAGGCCTATTTTGAGATAAGTGCTTTTCCGGTCCTGGGGTGCGTACAGCATTAAGTTCAAGGACAAAGTTCCTGAAGGCTGAGGCTGAATTAGACCTTTTTTTGAAAAAAACATGTTTGAATAAGGGTAATTTGAGGCCATGTAGAATAAGGCTCCATTTCACCTAAATATGGGTCTCAATTAGGCCCTGTACGAAATTTACCTACCACCTAAACAGACCCTTTTGTTTAATTTGTTACAATCTTTCTCAAAAGCAACAAGAAACAAATAAAGTAGATAGGAATGTGTTTACCTCTCTTCCTAGACGCCAAAACCCTGAAAAAACTTCATCAAATATTACAGGAACTTTATAGTTTCTACACTCTCTGACAAGAATGCGCTGAAACAGTGGATCAATCATGTGCATTCCCCCAGCACCATGAATAACTGCAGGGAAAAAGGTTTTAATGAATTTTAATATTTTGAAACCATAATCCTTACTGAGCATTTCAAAACAAGTTTCAAGGGCAATGAAATTGGTAATTTGCTGCATCTATTACTATAGGAACAAACGTAGAGTGCTTAGATTTCAGTCACACTAATAAATCTCCTATTAATCTACAAACGTGAATTAGTTGAGGAATGAATATGACAGTAACGCAAGTCATAGTGAAATGAATTGCTCGTTCAAAAAGGTCTACTGATAAAGATGACATTAGAATAATAACAAGGGAGTTGCATTAAATTGGTTTAGGCAGACAATTTGGAGGGATATTTCAGTTGAGCTGCCTGAAGATTGATTCCACTGGCCCTTAAGGCCCTTATGGCTAGAACTCTTCAGCTTTACTCTACATAACTGTCATGCAACAAATTAGATGCCTACAAAAAAAATTAAACATACTATGATGTCACAGAATCTTTTTAATTAACAAATAAATATTTAAAAAAAAACAATAGGAGCCAAAGCAAACTAATCTAATTTATGGAGTGTCGGCTGTAAAAAATGATCTTTTCACAAGAACATAGCAAAAATACATGTGCGTAAAATATCACTCCTATATAAGTGGAGCTGCTTCTGTAGTTCATGCATGACTTGAATGAGTTTGGAGTAAGGCTGCATGAGTCTCAATATACAAACGATCTTCTCTTAGCTCAACTCAATGAGATCTTTTTTTATGTTTGTTGCTAAGCTTACAAAACAAACTTGGATATGCTTCACCAAGTAAATGAAATGAGTACCAACAAAATTAGTTATTATCTGAGATAATGCTTTCATTGAGATTTTCTGCTGAGGATTTTTGCTTGTATATGTCATTAGTAAGTGAAATTATTGCGACAGCTTCCTTGTGCAGCCATCTCAAAGCAAATAGTTCATGGAGGTATTGACTTATTCATAATTCACCCAAACTTATCATGCTACCACACCTTACCATCTGTATAATATGCTAATGCTAAACTAAACAAACTCAAAACTAAGTTCTGTAAATACAATTTTTCCAGTAACAAGATATATCCCGTGTGTGATTTCTGACCAGATCATATGACCTATTAAATTACTCATACGTGGAAGGCAGAAGCTGGATCAAACAAGGTCGGCAAAAGTGCTTGAAAGAGCCTGCTTACACAAATGAAGGCTTTGGATAGTACTTGTCACAATATAAAAAACTTGGGTACTGCTACGGATAGTACTTATCACAATACTAAAAACTTGGCTACTGCTTACATTATATAGCTTCTTTTACTTGCTTGGGATGTCAGTTGGGCTGGGGTTATGTCTACATTTGTAATAGTTTTTGTTTTAAAGAAAAATAGGTTAAGGTTGAATGTTAAAGAAAACTACTAAAAGCCCTAGCATAGAGAACACTTATAACTCGTATTGTAGATAGAAGAAATTATTGGATTCAGGATACATAACAAATCATCACACAATGCAATATGTGGGACCCAATAGCAGAGAGCAGACAACGAGAGAGAAATGGTGTAAAAAACGTAAATGCTACACCTATGGAAGATAATGTCATGTAAAATAGTACTTACAAGCATATAATATATATATATATATATATATAATACATATAAGGAAGATAGTATTCATACCTAGCACTAAATGCTTATACATAACATTATCCGTATACATAGTACATAGCTATCTTGCTTATATACAGTACTATATGATATCTTAGAGCACTAATTAAAGACATTAACACCATTCCTCTTTTCATCATTTACTTCGCTCTCCTGTTGTGTTCCGTATATACACTAGTTGCATTTTGGTTAGTTCTCGAAAATATGACCTACACTCAAACCAAATAATTTCTCATTGCAGATGACGCCAACATATATTTTAATAATTTCTATATTATGCACTTTTCAATTACTGCATACTTCTTAATTCGAAAAAGTAAAACATCAAGTATGTCATACACAAATTCAATCACTCCTAAGATACTAGATAATGACATGACAAAAAAAAACTATTACCTGGTTCTATAATTAGTGCTCCAATAAATGTAGTATGATTTGACGCCGAAAATTGTAACAACTGATTTGATATGTAAGAGAAGTAGCATTTAGCAATTGTTGAGGAATCTCTGCTTTTACTTAATAAATCATTGTAAGAGTTAAACCCTGTAAAATATTAGTCTTATCATTAACGATTAACTAAATTAATAAAAAGTATAAAAAAAGGTCATTAGATTGATAGATAAAGGTCCTGTTTGGCACGAGGACCAAAATGACACTAATTAAAAAATAATAATAATAATAAATAAATTTTTTTAATCATTCTACACAAATTCTAATATGAAAAAATATTATTTTACTTCACATACTCAATAATTTATAATAAAAATATTAACTTTATTTCACATCCTAGACCAAAATACTCGATTCATATTAGAATTTGTATAGAATGATTAAAAATTTTATTTATTATTATTATTTTTATTTTTTAAACTAGTATCATTTTGGTCTTAATTTTAGTTCTCGCGCCAAACATGGCCAAAATAAATATAAGTTGGTAGTAAAAGATCAATTAGCTTACACATATCATCTTGCTCTAAAACATCAGGCTTCAAACAATCTGGAACAGAAAGAGTCCATATACCATTGAAGATAAAAACTGTTGGAGGATTTAAAAATAGCCCTTTTCCTGAATACCTGCACAGAGGCTTAACATGAAAAAGAGCAAATAAACCTTTATTTCATCAAATAGATTATTTTAAATGGTATTTTGATTAGCTTTTTAGCTTTTCTTGTAGGTGCGATTAATGCATAGTCAAAAGAAATCTTAATTCTAACATATTTTCTTCTATGGTATCTGTCATAATTTATATTACATTAATATTATCCAAGGCTTTAAAACTCGATTTTAATTTCGGTTTTGGTCATAAGATGAAAGTGTCGATTTCGACAATTTCAACTGTTTCAATTTTTTCTATAAATTATTTAAATTTTATAAACTCAAAATTGAATTGATTAATGATAATTATTTAAATATTTTTCTTGGAGAGCTGTGAATTTTAGTTAAGTTTTGACAATTTCGGCCTAGTTTTAAAACCTAGGTATTATATTCACAAGAATTCATTCGCTTAGCTTTATTTTTTTTTTAAAATGTGATCTAGGCCATATATTAAAACAAAAAGAAGTACAGATTGTACATTAAGTTACATCATCTTTGAGCATGTTATTATCTTCAATAGTCCTAAAAACTCCTGAAGCACTAAAAATTCTAGAATTTCTAGCAGCTTGAGATGTTTCAATTCTAGTTGAGTTTCGGCTTAACACCATTTGTACCACTTACATGGTTTCCAAGGAATCCCCCTCAAGCCACTTTCATGGTCCGACAATTTTCTGGGTAGCTTCCGAGCCTTGTATTGTTGCATGTTCCTCCCGCATTCCCATTGCCTTGAAGAGAGTTATCAAATTGATCTTAACCCATCCACGAGGGGGGGATCCAATGATAAGTGTTTGGACATCGAGTCCCATAGGAGCTCTAGGATCCCAGTGGCTACTTTATGAATTAAGATCAGCCTAAATCAAGCACGAGATAGTCAAGGCAACAGTCTTCGATTGCAAGGTTGCGCTGCTATGAACCTTAGCATTTCTGGCTCTCCAATAATAGTAAATAATAGTAAACAATAGCTACCTCGAGAACAAAGGGCTTATCCTTCTTGTTCCTCTATGTCGATGCTACTAAGCTTTGGAGATAAACCTGCAAGATGTTAGTAGGAATACAGAATACTTCTCCAACTCTCTTCTAGTCTCTCTACTCACTCGATGCTCTAAAATGACTTGGCATCACAACCTTGCGGGCAACAGCTGTTGGCCACTAATCTTCGACGATACAACCAATGCATAGTAAGAACGTCTCTACAAACTCTCCAAAGGAGTACCATCATCTTTGGCTGTATAGACCACATTTGTCTCTTCAAAATATTATAGGATACTTGTAGTGTCAGGTCAAATTAGCGCATCTTGCTCCAAGTGATTGTACCTTAGAACAAAAAGCATTCTCTTGCTCATGTCTTCCCCAAAAAACACACTAATTTGCCTGTCATCCCAACTACTATCAACCATCAATTCCCCCACGGTTTTCGGATGCTCCTCTAGCTACATGTTGACAAGAGATGGGGGTCGTGGTGAGCCAAGGGTCATCCTAGAAAGAAACCGAAGAGTCATCCTTTAAGAGCCATACAATATTACTCATAGCATGTTTTCCACCACTACAGATAAGTCTAGAAATCTAGGAATTACCACGTCAAATCTAGAAAGGCTAAGATTTAGAACCATATTTGGCCTAAAAGCTTTCTCTAAATGCAATTACTCTTCCCTAGAAAGTTTGCTGCACGCTTGGCCACTAGAGTACTCCATTTCTTGAAGTCATGTATGCTCAACCATCCAAGACCCTTAGGCTTGCATACCTCTTCCCACATGAAATAATGGATTGCCTTAGTCTCAAGGTCACCACTCCAGAGGAAGTTTCGAATGAGCTTTTCAATAGCATCCAGCACATTCATTGGCACATGTGACAAGGCATAGGCAAGGATGGAAGTGAGGACATTGTTGATGAGGGTAACTGGTCTTTGATATTTCCCTCTTTTATATCAAACTTAATTTGTCGCTATAATCATCTGAAGAATTTTTCCATATTAGCTTTAGTTTATTATTCTTTTCCTCTACTCCAATCTCCTATACTTATTTTTGTTACATTATTACTGGGTGAATTTGCCGCTCTAGACTAAGTTATTTAAGCTACCATAAGTCCATCTGTTTTTTTGTGAAAATAAGATGTTAAATGTATTTATTGCAAAAAAAAAATCAATTAAATAAATTATATAAATATAATTATAGGAACTTGTTATTGGCAAGAGAGGTCTTGGCACTTTGAGCTCTTAATATTTTCGTTAGCTTCAACAACCTTATATTATAGCCGAATGACATGAAGTTAAGACTATTACTGTAGTAATTTCGCGTGAGCCAAACGCAACTCGAAATCAAAAATTTTGAGCTCAACTCGGCTTGAAATCGGTTTGAAATTGAAATCAAACCTGATTCGAGCTAGTTGGGCTCGAACGATTCCATGCTGAGCCGGTTTGAATCATCATTCAACTCGATTGAATATTCTAAAAAATATAAGAATCTTGTGTACCCAAAGGGATTTGATCCTTGGCCCTTAGGGAAAAAAAAGCTTTTATCATTTTCTATTCTACGACTAAACTACTAAGCTAGCTTGTATTAAGAAACAGTATATATATAATTTCGAGCCAACTTAAATCATATTTCGAGCAAGCCATTACTAACCGAAATCGACTTGAAATAAACTTCAAGTCAAAGGCCTTAGCTCATGATTCAATTCAAAAATTTCTAATCGATTTCGAGTCAGCTCAAAAATCGAGCGAGCTATGTTTTTCAGATCTTTTTAATACCCCTGCATGACATGCATCGGCAAATTGTATAATTGTTGATGAAAAATGATGTGTTATGTGTGTTCTGTTATTGGGATGATCTATTATTTGTAATAACTAATTCATAAATTCCAATTAGATTTCTTTCAATTTTTAAAAATTGTATAATTGATAACTTCATACGAATGCAGGCTGGGTTAGTCACCAATAGATTGTTTCCAAACTCACTAGAGCCAAAGCCAAAATGAGAATGTTCTTAAAATCAATGCACTACTAACTTTAGCCGAATTAATATTTTTCAGAGACTTATTTTCAGCCCTAATATGATCAATTAAAATAATTGAAAGTATATCAAATTTTCAATTATAGAGAATTTTCTTAATCTACAAAGAGGAAATCACGTCATATCCTTTTTAGCAAAATACTCTTACCATGGTTGCTGAAGAAATCCCGTATATGATGTTGGGGCCTGTGCTTCCATTGCACCTAAAGTATCCCCGTGATAAGACCCATTAAGGGCAAGAACCTGAGTAATAAATATAATAGGCATGATTTTACAGAAACAACAGGGATCGGAGAAGCTAATGATTTTCAATGTATAGGATAACACGTGAATAAATCAGAATGAACTCAATGCTTGTCAGATAAAGTTTTTTTGGAATGTTATAAGGAATACACACACACGCATCAGCACCAGAAGTCTAGAAACAATTCGTGAAAAAGATAATTAGCAGGCCTATGTTTGTTTAGTTTTTTTTTGGTTAAACTTGTTTAATCTCAAACCAATTTTTCTGCTAAAAAAAGACTAACCTTGTTTCAAATCATATAGAAAATACAATATGGAGATTTCAAAAAGAAAAACTTTTAGATCAAATTAAAATTTAAACACAAACAAGTTCACAAACAGATATTAAGTATTTTAAAACAACCCAATTCATACCCACAATCCATGTTATCATAATATTTAAGTGTATATTCAACATAAATTTCATACAGATCAGTGAACCCAAGTATCTACCAAATATAGATGCAAAACAACAACCCATACTTCATAATTATAACCAACGGAAATGTAATAAACGTTGTCACTTAGAGGAGGTAGGATACTATCCACCTACCTTGATTTCAATACCACGTGTGTCTACATTTTCAGAATCTAAGATCCCACGATCATGTAAGACTTTGCGAAATGCCATTTTAAGTGCAATTTCAACTGCTGTGGATCCATTGTCAGAAAAGAAAACTCGAGATGCCCACCCTGAAAGATATTTAATTGAAGGTTCGTCATTAATACCAAAGTAGTGTCAAGGCCCATAAGCTAAAATATAGTTTCCTCATTGCAGCAGAAATAAAATTGTTGGCCAAAAACAAAAAATAAAAAGCTGACAAACATAATCCGAACTAGCTTGAATTTTTACTCAACTCAAGGCCGAATACAGTAACTTTAATTAAATTTTAAGTAATGATGCAAATTATTTTCGAGTCAAGTTCATTTAGTACCAACTCACTCAAACCTAATTTCAAGTTAACTTGAAATAATTTTTATTAAAAAGATATTTTTTTAAATTGAATTTAATATAAAATATATAAAAAATATTTTATTATTACATTTTATTTACAGATTCATTTTTTCCACCATCTTAGACATCCTCGCTACACTTATTGAAGCGAGTAGAGTGAGCAGTACACTGCTCACTCTAGAGTAGTTGGATGCCAAAGTGCATACTTAAATATAATATCATTTCAAAAAAATAGAAATAAACATATATATAATTAAATTCAATTGAAATCAACAAATAGAGCTAAAAAACCTTCAATCCAATGCAAGTTTACCCAAACTCACTGTAACGAAACCTGTTGTTAACCCCAATTAAACAAATTGGTTAAAAAAACTGATTTTAGTAAAGTAAAAGCATGCAGCGAAGACAATGATTTCACATAATACAAACCGTTTTTTTTTTGCCAAAATGTTCATCCAATCAAAAGTATGGATAATGATCCACTTCAACGTAATTCAACAGTACATAATTCTATGTTTCATAAAAAATTGATGCAACTATTGTTACATATCCTATGCGAAATAACAAAAAAGATCATCAAAGATGCCAAACTTCAATAATAGCCATCATCAAATCACAGCATGTTAATTTCTAACTCCATGAGGTCTACACAACGATATCTACTTCGTAATTCAAAAGAGACAAATACTAAGGTGCCTCCAACGCTCAATCAATCACACATTCACACTAGAACTCAAACTCTGAAAATTGAATATATTAAAGTAACACAAATTGAAGTAAAGCTGCAAACTGAAAAAATCTGGCAATAGGCAGAAATGAAGAAAATATTCTGCTCTAAAAATGTGGATAACCAACCTTGTCCAACTCCTTCAAGCAAAAGTTCAGCACATCGCAGTGAAGGCTCATACACATTCTCTGGAAACATGACATGCCCAAACCTTGCTGCTGAATAACCCATCTCTCTAGCAAGTTCAATCTGAAACCACCTAACAGAGACAACATAGTGAATAAATAAAAAACTCGGGCCATATCCCTCATTATATAACATGACTATCTCAAAAGATCTCACGTTATCAGCTTTAGGTATCAAGATAAATGCAACATTCAACATCAAAAGAACAAAATATGTGATGATACAAAAAAAATAACTTGACAAAATCCTCCAACAAATGCTCATATAATTTTCATAAAAATATATAACAACAACAACAACCAAGCCTTTATCCCACTAGGTGGGATCGGCTACATGAATTCTTTATTTCATTGCATTATAAAAAATCACAATTCTTTATTTAGCTCCAAGTATGTAAAATCATTTCTTACAATTTCTTATCATGTCTTTTTAGGCCTTCTTTTTCCTCTTTTTATATAGATAAAATTCAATAATTCAACTTTCTTTATTTTTATCACACTATAAAATCACAATTACTTATTTAGTTTCAAGTATGTAAGATCATTCCTTATAATTTCTTACCACGTATTTTTTAACTTTCTTTTTCCTCTTTTTATATAGGTAAGATCTAAAAATTCAACTTTCTTTACCGAATCTTTTATTAGTCTACGATTTACATGTCCAAACTATCTAAGCTGACTCTCTGAGCTTATCCTGAATTGAAGCTACTCCAACTTTCTCGCAGATATACTCATTTCTCATCTTGACATTTTTTTCTTTCTCGTATACGCACTCATCCACCTTAGCATCTTCATTTCTGTGACATTTATCATATTTGTGTGTTTCTATTTTATAGATCAACACTTAACATATAACATCACAAATTTTACAACTGTTTTATAAAATTTACTTTTAAGTATGATTGAAAGTTTTCATAAAAATATGACAATGCAAATTCACAAACAAATAAACCCATTGTTTTTTCAAGTAACATAAAATCAAAGGAAATTAGTTTCTAAATAAAATAAACCAAGGGCTAGAAATTGACAATCCATCTTAAATGGAAGGCCGTAGAATCCAATCTCAGACCAAAAGAACCTTCTCCATTTGACCTTGGAAAATTTATTTTTCCATAAGTTATATAGAAAACTACTAGAACAATAAATTCTTAATCTCAAACTAGTTAGAGTTTGCTACATGGATTTCTCTTCTTCACTCAATTCATGTAAAGCAACATAGGCAGTGAGTGCAAGTGATTCAAGTTCACTTTTTATGGTATAATCCCAAGTCATTTCTGTCTACCCCCTTATCCCCATTGATGTTGGGTAAATTGCATATGGGTCGCAGAGGTAGAGACCCTATTGAATGCAAGTAAAAAAATTTAAATTTATAAAATTTGGATCCCAAAACAGATTTTCATGGGTATAAGTCACTGAAGTTGATTCCAAAATTTTTTGTCAATGCTCTTTTGGACGTAAATCAATTGTTCATGTTATTTATCACTTTCACATACAACTTTTTTGTCAATGCTCTTTCAGAGTAAGATGCCCATGACAATCCTCGGCTACCTGCCAACTTCCTCCCAACCTCGTCCTCCCACCAGTGAAGAAGGGTCATCCCCCCACCTCCTTCCTCCCATCGACAAAGCAAAATCCTACCAGAAATGAGAACGACTACTGGGGAAGATTGTCGCCGCCTCATTCCTTGAGAAGAAATTAGCTTTCTCGTAGTCGTAAGGTGAGTAGCCATTGAATCCAATAAGGTGGGCCGCCAATAAGAAATGGGTTCTAGATGTGAAGAAAAAAAAAATTTTGATAGAAAGATGTGAATAGTTTTAGAAACAAAACGGCTTTACACTACTTATATTTAAATTATTCAAGACATATATAAAGGGACTATTACACGTGTTTGAATACAAGATGATTTGACTAAGAAGTTTTCAATCTCAATTGGATAACACCAAGGTTCAACTTCAAGTCCATATTTTTTTACATTGCTTATGAAAATTTTTATTGGACGCGTTCAAGAAAAAGTACCTTAATGTATGCTTATTGCAAGTGATATTTTTCTCATTAATAAAACTAGAGAAGATGTTAAGATGAAACTCAAGTTATAGATAAATATATTGGAATCTAAATATTTTCATCTAATATATCAAAAATCAAATATATGAAGTGTAAATTTAGTCAAAATATAAGCATTTATAGTGGAAAAATGATAATTGATAATCAAGCTATCAGGAAGAGCAAACAGTTTTGATATATTGAATCAATCATACAAAATAATGGTGAATTAAATAATAATGTTATTAGCAGAATCCAAGGAGGATAAATAAAGTAGAGAAATGTATCTGACATATTGTGTAATAAAATTTTTTTTCTCAAACTTAAAAGTAAATTTTATAAAATAATTGTAACATTAGCGATATTATATGGTGTTGAATGCTGGCTTATAAAGTAAAAAATACATAAATAAAATAAGTGTTACAGAAATGCGAACGCTAAAGTGGATAAGTAGGTATACGTAAAAAGACAAGATGAGAAATGAGTATGTTCATGTGAAGATTAGAATGGCCTCAGTTAAGGATAAGCTCAGAGAGAATCAGCTCAAATGATTTGGACATATAAATTGTAAGCTGATAGAAGCTTCAATAAAAAAAAATTAGATTATTAGATTTTGTCAATACAAAAAGAGAAAGGGAGGCCGAAAATGATATAACAAGAAAATATAAAAAATAATCTTACATATTTAAAACTAAAAGAGGATTTGTTATTTGATAGAGTGCAATGAAAATAAAGAATTCATGTAGCTGACCTTGCCTAATGCGATAAAAGCTTAGTTTGTTGTTGTCGATAGAAAAATGTGAAAAAAATGTCTAATGGTAAAATAGTAAAAGACAAATAATAACAGTTCAATTAGTCAATGGACCTAACGGAAAGAAGCCCTCCCATCCGAAGGACCAAAATGTGATGCTTAAAGTTTATGGGACTTGTGTACAATGAGGTCCTTACCTTAGGGACTCAAATGCTATTTACCCTATTTGTGATTTAGTTCTACAGCATACTTTCCTGTTCTTGATCATTAGGTAAATCATCTATAACACTTAAGGAAGTATAACACACGGACTCATAGATTACCATCAAGTTAAAGTTCACACTACTTTCCAAGCTTGTTCAACAATCATCAAGTAATTAATATTTTATTTGTAAATAAAAAAGTAATATGAAAAAAATTTTGCATTCAAGGAAACCTGGGACATATAATGTCATCCAGAATAGTTTTTCTATTAATTTTAACAAATGACCTCCAAAACATAAATATTCAAATTTTCCAGAATAGTTTTTCTATTAATTTTAACAAATGACCTCCAAAACATAAATATTCAAATTTTCCTTGTTGGGTACAAAAGCTTAGAAACTTATAGAATGGTACTTGGACTGTGAGAAGATTTGTTATTATTAGACAATCTGACAAAACAGTCGCAAAAAGTTGAGTTCAATTAATTTACCTGCATGATAGCATCAGGTCCTTGAGTCCACCAACTAGCACAAGCATCAAATTGAGGAAGAAGCATGTCCTTGTTGCTGCAAACCTAGACAGAAAGGATAACTTTTATAAGAAAAAGCATGGAAGAAAACCAACATGGTTTTTATGACAGATTGATAAAACCATGTAAAGCAATTTTGCTTCTATCAGGGTTAAAGACTACTCATGGCTGCATAAAGATCAATTATAAGTTGGATCCAGAAACAATCTTGCACATGAAGAAATTATCATATGAAGATAAAATTCAACAATTAGAACCAACCTTATGTATTGCAAAATTCTCACCACACCGTGAATCAATTACAGTAACATTCTCATCAGTAACAAGTTCGTGCTGGGTAAATGGCCACCAAAAGATATCACCACCCTTTTTCCGCATCTCATGGAGCCTCTTTATTCTTGTTGTATGATGAGACAGTAATATCTCCTGAAGAGAGCTAAACACCTTGCTAGATTTACCAAACCAGTCAATCAAGTTGTCCAATGGATCTTCAGGAACCGGTGGCAATGCAAGCACAGGCACCCTATAAGAATAAGCTTTAGTAGGTAAATCAACAAGAGAAGGAACCAAGATTATTTCCATTTATCTATCCATGAGAAATACTTTCAATGAGAACAACAGTCGTGGCAAAAATATGGGATGGCAGATTTGACAGATTAATGATTAACAAAACATTATCGTATCGAAGTTGTAGTTAAAAAGAGTAGTATTAACAAAACATTGTCATATGAGAACAATCGCATCATTGTTAAGTCTCAAGTCCCGGATGAGAAATGCAAAGAATTGCATATCCAGCGTAAAACTTGTTCAATCAATCAGAACATGAATCCTTTAAGAAATTAAGCTAAAGCTAGAGAGTTCTCTATAAGCGGCACGTTATATTGCCTGCATATAGTGATAAATAGGAAATAGTTGCTACATCGGCACCCGAATGTAATGATAAGTGAGCAATGGTTCCCACATCATGGATGGATGCGAGTAATGAAGCTACTCCAACATACTAGAATTCAAGCCATTAGGATTACATTAGGAACTTGGAATATAAGCATCCTGACAAGCAAGCTAATGGAATTGGTAGATATTATATTCATAGAAAGATTAATATTTTATATATTTAGAAAATAAAATGAGCTAGGTAAAAAGTTAAAGAAACCGATAGCTTAGGTTTCAGATATTGGTACTCTGGTAAAAATAAAAATTAGAATTGAGTGTGTATAATTTTAGATAAAAGGTTAAAGGATCACGTAGTGGAAGTAAAGAGAAATGACGATAAAATTATTATCTTAAGTGTATACTTCCAATGGAATGATTATTAATATTGTAAGTGTATACTCCTTAAGCGGGTTTGGTCGTAAGCCCAAAAAAAAAAATTTAGAAAATTTTGAAAGAGTTAATATAAGAGATAGCTCAAGATAAAAGATTATTTATCGGAAGAGATCTAAACGGTTATATTGGAAGTATTGCTGAGCAATTCAATAGCATCCATGATGGATATAATTTTAGAGAGACAAATGAGAAGGGTAAAACTATTTTAGGATTTTTCTTAGCGTATGATCATGTAATTGCTAATAGTTTATTTAAGAAAAGAAATGAGCATATTATCAATTACAATAATGGACCTTCAAGAACTCAGATTGATTATTTTCATATAAGAAAACAAAATCAGTTGGATTGTAAAGATTGCAATGTCATTTCAAGTAAATGTTTGACTACTCAACATTGATTAATACTTTTAGATTTTGAGGTAAAGTATTAGAGAAAGAATAATAAGCCGAAACACTATCCTCGCACTTGATGGTGGAATATAAAAAAATGAGAAAGAATGTATTTTTAAGAAGAATGTTCTAAAACTTGAACAGTAAAATATCAACGAAAAAATTGATCTTATGTAACTAACGGCTGCTAACTACATCCATAAGATGGCAAAAGGTGTTGGGAGAATCCGAAAAAATGACTCTATTAGGCTCTATTTGATAAAAGGCTAAAAAAATAACTTATTTTAGGTATAGCCAAATTCTTAAATTTATTTTTAAAATTTTTTAAAAATTATTTTATATCTCATCATTCGCAAATTCCAACATTAAACAATTACTTTACTTCACATCCAACACAAATTTTAATATAACTAACTCACTTTATTTCATATGATACACATTTTTCTAAAATTTTATACAAAATTTTTCCAAATCATCTTTTTCATCTCCAACCAAACAGAGCCTAAATAATAAAAATATTTAGTGGTGGAAAGATGATATATTGATATATAAGAAAAAATTAAGGAGAAGAAGATTTGTTATAAAAATTAATTTAAAAACAATAATAAGAATAAGTAGAAGAAATATAAAGTGACCGAACGAGAGTCTAAGAAAGCGGTCTGCAATGTCAAGAATATGACCATTGAGGATTTATATAAGAAGATAAACACTGAAAAAAAAGACATATATGATGGCCAAGGAAGCGATAAAAAAACTAAAGACTTAACTCAAATAAAATACATTAAAGATAAAAAAAATACTTTTCAAGAAAAAATATCAAAAATAGATGAATGAATTACTTTTAACAGCTTTTCAATGAAAGTTGTGAAAATAAAATTGATCTTTAAAAGAAAGTAAAAATTACTCTTACATCTGACGTATTAGTAAAGCTAAAATCTGAAAAAATTTTAAAAAAATAAAGTATAAAAAAACAGTAAAACTGAATAACATCCCAATAGATATTTAAAAGTGCTTAGTAGATGAAGGAGTTTCTTAGCTCACTAAATTGTTTAATATAATTTTAAAAACTAAAAGGTCACAAATAAATAAAGAAAAAGTATGTTGGTATCTATTTACAGGAATAAAAATAATATACAAAATTGTGTCAATTATTGAAGAATTAAATTAATTTATGTCTTTAAGGCTCTAAGAGAGAGTGATCAAACATAGATTAAGCCGTGATATTATAGTCTTGGAGAATAAATTTTATTTTATGCCAGGTAAATCTACTATAAAAGCTATTCATTTATTAAAAGATTTAATGAAAAAGTTTAAAGAGAAAAAAAATTTACATTCGATTTTTATTCATTTAGAAAAAACTTATAATAAAATCCCAAGGGTAGTACTTTGGAGAGTTTAAAAATAAATAAATTTGCACTGCTTATATTCAAATTATTAAAGACATATATAAAGGAGTTGTTACCTGTGTTCAAACAGAAAAAGATTTACTAAAGATTTTTCTATTACAGTTGAATTATACAAAGACTCAACTTTAAGTTTATATCTTTTGTTTTGGTTATGAAAGTTCTAACTGGACATATCTAATATGATGTTCCTTGACGTATGCTCTTTGCAGACGATATTATCCTTATTGATGAAACTAAAGAAAGAGTCAAAGCAAAACTCGGACTATAAAAAAATACTTTAAAATTTAAAAATTTTCTTCTTAATAGATCAAAACTTAAATATATGAAGTGCACATTTAGTTAAAAAAGAAGTACTTATATTAATGATGGATAATTAGTGATCAATTTGTCAAGAAAAATGGGTGCTTTAGATACCTTAAATCAATCATATAAAATGATTGTGAAATAAATAATAATGTTGCTAACAATGTCCAAGCAGAATGGGTAAAACAGAGAAATACTTTTGGTATATTGTGTGATAGAAAAATTTCATCCAGATTTAAGAATAAATTTATAAACTATAGTAAAACCAGCAATCATATATGATGCTGAATGCTGGCCTAGAAAAAGAAAGCATATAAATAAAATAAGTATTGCAACAATGAGGATGCTAAACTAGATGTGTAGATACACACACAAAAATAAGATAAAAAATGAGTATATTTGTGAGAAAGTTGGAGTTACATTAATTGAAAATATTTTTAGAGAAAGTCGGCTTAAATGGTTTGGATGTGTAAATCGTAAGCCGATTGAAACTCTAGTTAAGAAAATCGAGTTATTAAATTTTGCCTATGTACAAAGAAGAAGAGAAAGACCAAAGAAGAAATGACAAGAAACTATAAAGAGTAATCTCACTCACTTAAACGTAAATAAGAATTTATTAATTGATAGAGTGCAATGGAAACAAATGATTCATGTAACCGGCCTTACCTAGTGGGATTAAGGCTTGGCTATTGTTATTGTTATTGTAGTTCTCAGAATTACCAGCGATGCAGAAACTTTAAATTAAGAGAGTAGTACATACAATGTGGGATGGTAGATTTGACAAACTAATGATTAAAAAATAGTCATATTAAATTACCTATCATAAAGCCTTTTTAAGTAAACATGGTTTATATGTCGTACTTTAAATATAGTTTGGAGTACTTCAACAACCAAAATGTAAATCTGAGATCAAATATTGGCAAGAAGCTTGAACCAGGCATGGCAACAAAGCAGTTGATTTATAGAAATTTCACAATTACTTTGGCCTTCCAAGTAGATACAGTAACTCAACAAACCAAAACTAACCATAACTAGACAAGTAGCCATGAAGCTGCAGAGGTGGACAGACAGATTACTATCTCATGCTGAGTAGTTTTGCAACTACTTTATGTTAACTCTATTCTTCACATTCCTAGAAGATTTGGGCATTCAAGCCTCTTAGAGGGAATTACACAATTGTCATCATAAACACTTGAAAAGATCCTCTGTGGTAGTTGTCTGGTAGGATTGTTTCTATATATTACATTGCAATTCTATATATTACATTGCAATAATATTTAACACCGAAAGTCTCTAAAGGTTCTTAGGGCAATTGAAAGCAATTTAATAATCAATAGATAGAAAAGCTTACATTCAACAAATTCTCAGTGTTTCATTTCCAACATAAATCTCAATGGAGCTTTTGGAGAAGCAAAAATGAGAATAGTACTTGGTGGGGACACCATGATCGACCGTCGATTCATTCCTGGCAGAGTTTATCGTCGACGGCCGAGATCTAGCCATGCCCGTGCCGTTTTTGCGGGCTTAATTAATTTCTCAGTCATCACAAAATTATTCTCTGATATTTAGTATTATTTTGTGAATAATCTGCTTTGTAACATTGCTGATCTCTAAACTGCATTATCATTCATCAGTCCCGCATCAGTACTTCATTGAAGCAATACTATGAGAATACAATTTTGAATCTGTACGAGTCTATGAAGCACCGATACTTTGTGGAGCCTAACATATCTGTATAGGATACCAATACTCCCTGATACTCCATCGATACGTATTCGATAAGCCACGTGGTGTATCAATTTTTATTTTTAATTTTTAAAAGTCTGATACTCGCCCGATACTTGTCCGATACTTTTCGATATTTCTAATTACAGAAAAAATATTAAAATAGTTGATCTGACCTACACGATAAAAAATAAAAAAATATATTATACATAAAACACAACTGATGCATAAACTCAAATAATAAAATTGATGATATACTGAACTTCACAATTGGGATTGCAAAATAGTTGATGCAAGCTAGTGTTTCGGCAATAGAAAAAAAATTGGTATTCGTAAGCAACTGTATCATCTAGTTTTTCTATCTCAGTCATATTATCTTTACTTCTGTTAGACACCGATCACTATTTTTTTACTTTAATCAAACTCATATTATGAAAAAGATATAATTTTAGTCTTTTTTATTTTATTTATTTATTTAGTTAAAGACTCAGAGAGAGAAGGGTATATCTACTTTAACCAGATTAGTGTATCTGCGTTTATATCACATTATTTATATTATTTTCAATTATATGTCGTTTGCATCGAGCTAATTAATTTAGGTCGGATTTAAATTAAAATTGAAACTAATTTACTGATGTATATTTAAACTCCATCTCACTTACATAATCTGTGATAAGTTGAAAGTAATTAAATAAATTTAAAAATATTTTTTTAATTTAAGATCTTTTTAAACTCAATAGTTGTTGAAGTATATTTTTATTTTTTGTAGTTCAATTATTTATAATATTTTTTAGTGATATTAATAATATTTAAAAAATATAATTGATTTGAAAAAAATTTAAAAAATATTTTTGAAAATTATAACAACAAGATGTATAAGTTATTATAATCTACCATAGATTTATATCTTAAATATGAGAATATGACGTATTATACACAAATATAATAGCTGTATTTTGACGTATCTATATCCTACTTTTTTTAAGTTTGACGTATCGTCGTATCCGTATCATATTGTATTTGTATCGTCGTATCGTACTCGTGCTTCATAGGTACTAGTGTATACGGTTGTTAACATGATGCTCAATAGCAATGGTATTTGCATTTTTTGATGGAAAGAATTGGCATGCCTTATCAACCCATAGCAATATAGACAAGCATATTTCTGGCAGTGATAATCAAGTTCAAAGAATAAAATAATCAGGAAAACAAAAATTTGAAGAAGATAGCAATATATATGCACCACATATTATAAAGGAAATTGAAACACCAGCGGCTGACTACTTCTGCATTGCAGTAATTGGTAAGAGAAAGCAAGACAAATTCATCATAGAAAATTAACTGAAGCATAAGATATAAGGAAAAAGTAACACATGTTTTACCTATTTCTCAAGTTAGAAAGCAGTGAAACTTCATTTAGCAAGCCATGATCTTCTAAAACAATAGCAACGATGTCATATCCTCTAAGCTGCATGCTTTCATAGGCAGAAATAGTTGCAGTTATACCTCCTAAACGTCCATCTCCAACAAGAACAACAGGTAATCTAAAAGGCCTGTTTAGCTAGCATGAATAAGACACAGTTCAAAGGCATGCTTGAAATGATAAGATGCATCATGAACTACAAAGAAAAAATGTCAGATAACAAACAACAACAACTAAGCCTTAATCCCACTAGGTGGAGTCGGCTACATGAATAGGAAAAAAGCTACAAGTGAATGAGATTCCTACTGCTGCATGTTGTCTATGGAAAGTGGATGTAAATTGCAATGCAAAAATGCCTAAAACAAAGAAGATTTCTTTGATCCATAAAACACAGAATACAAAAGTGTGTAAACTATAATATATATATATATATATATATATATATATATGGGTAAAAACAGAAACTATAGCATTACCCAAAATATTTAGGGTGAGTTGCAAAAGTGCATTACTAATCCTTCTCATTTAGCATGGAATGTTGTGTAACTTTTACTAAAAAGATTGTTTCATATGACTTTTAACAACTAGCAATTCAGTATTATTAATGCAATTTAGAGGAATTCACAACTATTCTGATAATAGGTGAATGCAACAAGGAAATTAACAAATATGGAAAGAAACTAGCAAAAAAGTAAAATAAATTTGGGACCCTCCTCCCTCCTATATACAATATAGGGGGTGAATACAATAAGTTATCCAATGAAAAATTAGAAAATGTGTAACTACTAAATTTGAAAACAAAAGCATATGATATATAATTTTATTCATCTTCTACCTAACTTGAACTTAATAAATCATTTATGACATATTCTCGGACTATTAACAAGCCCGCCTATTTCATCCTAAGATTACAATATGAAAAAGGGCCTCAAGTTCATTTCATTGTCTCCATCATCGAAGAAGTCCAAATGATTTCTACTTGCACTGAAAAATATCAGCAGAGATATCAAACTATTAGAAAAAAACATGTTTTAAAAGCTCCCTATGGCCTATCATAAACAACTTAACCAAACCTCTGTCTACTTTGCTGAGATAGATTTTATTGAACCAAGAGTTCTTTGGTTGCAGTTCGCTAACTCTCATTTCAGACATTATTCAATTTAATGGTTCAATTAGATTGCTTATTTAGTCTGCTGATCAGAATTGTCCAACTCAAGATCAAGGCTCACGCAGAAAATTACAACAGATACTTCCACATAATATTTTATCATGAAAATAGAAATAACTAAAAGAGATCAATTTCATGATTGCATTGATGACAAAAAAATAGCTGCAAGGAAATTGAAAACAGGGGAATGGCACCAGTACCTGTATAAATCACACTGAAGAGAACCCGAAGGCCCTGGGCTAGCAATACCCCCAGCAGTCTCTACCAATCTCCAAACAGTACCCCTCCAATTTTCTCCCCCCCTTTCTCCATAAAATGAAACACTCAGATGGGTACTCAATTCTTCCCTCAACACCGAATCACTCACCACCATCCCCTCCCTCTCCACCGCTAAATGAGGAGAAACAGCCTCATTCCATGCATACAATGTCATGCAAACCAACTTCAAACCTTCCCCGACCTTGCTTACTCCACCCAGCCGCGTCACCTGGTAACTGCAACAGTCATCTTCCTGCGACCGTAAGTTTCCACCTGCATGCAATTCCTTAGTAGCCGAAACCGAAGCTTTGAGGACACTATTCGAAGCAAGAAGGCGGAAACCGTTCCGGCGCCGCAAGAGATCCGAGACTTTGAGATACACGAATCGCGAATCTGAGTCTCGGGGGAAGCCTGTCTGCACTGGTTTCACATAGAGAACGTGGGAGGGCTGTGGATCTGAGAGTACGGAGGCGGCAATGCCGGCGGAGACTAGGGTTTTCCCGACACCAGTATTTGATCCCCATATCATGAAGGTAGGGTTATGAAGATCGACTTCCGCAGCAGAAGAAGGCGTGGCGTGGAGGAAATTAAAAAGGACGACGACTGGAGAATATGGAGAGCTGCGGCGGAAGAGGATTTTGGAGCGGTGAATAATGTGCGCCATTCTCGTACGGCGGGTGCGCCGGTATGCAGCGCAGAGAGGACGACGAAGGTAGTTGAAGAAGACTAGAGGGCTTTTAGAAACGAGGGAGCATTGGCGCCGCCATTAGAAAATCGTATTTAACTAAATGCTAAATTACTGATAAGTCCCTATGTATTGTAATATATCAACATAAAATGTTTATTGCATTATTAATTAGGGGTATTTACATACATACCCCTTAAATCATCTTGAATTACATATTAAATCCCTCATTTTTTAATTTTACAACTTAACCCCCTAAATCATCCAAAAATGAAAACTAGTAGAATACATGTATTTGTAAATGTATTTATAATATTTGTATATATATATATTATTGGTAATAAACATCCAAATAATTATAAATCAGCAAAAAACATACTTTGAAAATCTTAAGAAAGACTTAAATATGTTATTTTTGGATGATTTAGGGGTTAAGTTGTAAAATTAAAAAATAAGAGGTTTAATATGTAATTCAAGATAATTTAAGAGGTATGAATGTAATTCTCTCTATTAATTAATTTAAAAGTTAATAGCAAATAAGCTTCTTTAGTTTGGGTCAGTATTCAATTAAGTCCCTCTAATCTTCAAATTAACTAAAATTATATTCTAATTTAAAATAATATATAAATAAGTCTAATGATATTAATAATAGGGTCTAATAAATGATACTTTTTTTTAATTAATAAATTTGTTTGATTAATTTAAAATTTATCAACATTTCAGTTAAATGTAAGTCTAATTTAATTTATTAATTATAAAAAAATATTTTTTACAAGTTACTTTTATGAATACCTATGAACCTATTTACACGTTATCAAAATAAAGAATTAATTTAACTAATTTGAAAACTAAAAAGATTCAATCATATATAAGCTTGACCTAATTGCTATTAACTCTTAATTTAACTGTATAGTACATTACATTATAAAAAAAAAACACTGTATAGTATATTATATATTATTTTAGTTAGTTTTTCACAAACATGAAAATGATTCATGAACAAAAATTTAAACAAGTTTAATATCAAACTATTTATTGTTTCGAGAAATCTTGAATCATATCGATTAAATTTGATATTGAGTTTGACAAAATAAATAAATAAATAAATATGTATATATAATACACATATATAACCATTTATAAACAACTTAATACAATATACACAAATATATATAATGAAAAATAATTTAAATAAATGTAAAATAAACTCCTGAGAAAAAAATCAAATATATGATCCTAGGAGGATAAGAGTAAGCAATCTTTTTTCGCTCTAAATGCCTTTGAAGCAGTTATGCTCGACATAATATTCGATTTATTTTCAATGTAGCACAAATGTTATAAATAATGTAGCACATATATTTCATATTTTTTCTAATATATTTCATGCAGTGCATATATATATTTTTTCATTTATTTTGTTACATATTAACCAGCATTTATGAAGATATATATATACCTACCTTAAATGTAAGCAATATCAACTTATATTTATCATATAAAAATAATCAACTCATATTCAAAACTTTTTATAATTTTTATTCAATTTGAATTTTATTTATTTATTTATTATTAGGTTAAAAAGTAATTAACTTCTCTAATTTGCTCTTATGTATAATTAATTATTTATAAATCAGGTAGTTTTGAAAATTGTATAAAAATATATTAATTTTCAGTTACAAAAAAATGTACATAATTAGATGTACTTAATTGTTACTTTTAAATGATAGAGACTTAGTTATAGTGAGGACACATTGAAGGAGTTGATTTTTATTTGTCATTTTTATAGTTAAAAATTTACAGGTTAAAAATAAAAATTACTCAACTTTGAGGTGACTCTTATATTTTTTAATGTATCAGATATCTATAGAGCTTAAATTAAATAATTCTTTTGAAGTATTATGTAAGCACATATATTTAATATTTATTAAGATTAAATTACAAGTATAATATATAATATATAATATATAATAATAATAATAATAATAATAAATATTATATATATTACATATTTAAATCATGAAATGAATATCTCGAAATCAAAATATTAGATTTATTTATTTTTTGAAATACGATTAGATTTATTTAATTGCTTAAAGAAAACAAAGGTCGGAGAAGAAAATTATTGATTTATATATATATATATAATATAAAAATTAAATATAATAAAAAATAAAAGTAATCGATTTATTAAATTTATATGCAACAATTTAAATTATAAGCGAAAGATTATTTCTATTAAAAAAAAGTCAGCGAAAGATTATTTCAAAAACGGACCCAAAAATATTAATTTCTTATCAAACGGACGATCGAAACCCGACCCGAAATCTAGTTTGGTCGACCCGAACAAGAACATTTCAGGTACTTTGCGGGTCGGGTCAACTATGGGAAGCATCCGATCAAAAAGGGCTTGTTGAACCAGCATCTATATATGGAGCCCTCTCTTTTCTTCTCGTCTTTTCATCTTCTTCCCACGGGCTCTCTCACTCTGCTGTGGGGAGAAAGCGAGCGCGAGAGGGGAGGCGGGAAAAACCTAGGGCTCGTTCTTTCGGGTTATGGGTCTTGCTTGAGCGATGGCTGCTGGAAAGCCATCCGTTGAGCTATGCAAAGGCGTCGGCGGCCTCGAGAAGGTCGTGCTGAGGGAGGCGCGGGGAACCTCGGCCGAGGTCTGTCCTTTTCGTCTCGATCCTTGCGCTATGTGGTTCCTGCTTTTCGATTTTTGGATTCGTATTTCGCGATTAAGAAGGCTGTCAACGGGAGTATCTGATTTGTTCGTAATTGCGCTAGATCTGATTGACTGGGGATGTCGATCTGCCAGTTCGTTTGGTCGGCCTCCACTCCGATCTGGATTATGTTTTACTGTCAAATCTTGATAGCAGATGTTATGCACTCCAAGCGCTTCTAAGTTCCATGCCGGGTAGAATCCTTAGAAGAAAGAAATTCGTATAGATTCCTGACTTGTAGACGGTTTTTATCTTGATAGGATTGTTACTGTCACTAGGAAGATGAAATTTGGTCTCCCCTATAGTTATTTAACATTTTCTTCCTAGTTTTATAATGTTTAGAGTGACGTGCACTTGTTTTTGAATTGGATTTCCGGTTATTGTATAGCAAGACGTGCCATTGCTTATAGAAGCCACTTTGGTGGCCTTAATTATAGAATAAGGAGACGACCTTCTTTTCATATCATTCGCAGACAAATTCAGTGAGTGCTAGCTGGTTCTTCACGGTTTTTTTTACTAATGAAATGCTTTGCTAGCTGGTTCTTCCAGTAGACTTTTGTCTTCGTGGAACGCTTTGCCTTCCTTCCGCGTACAGTTAAGAATAGGAAGTTTATGTAGCATGGTCAATATGATTTGGTTATAATGTTGTAATTGATTATTGAAGGTAATCAGTTTCTTCAAAAGAGCGGGTATTTATCTCTAACCAAGGTTTCTTAGGTTACTAGCTACTAACAGAAGGTATAGAGGAGCTGTTTTGTAGAGTTTGAAAGAATTTCGACACTTGTATATCATGTCAAAAGAGTTTGAGGGTATTTGCTTAGATCGGAGAGATTCATATGTTATTTTGCCTCTTTAATATACCCCTGTTCAACCTGAAAGTGTGTTTGTGTACAGCAGAGATAATAATTTTCCTCTACTCATACCTCGTGGATCAGTAAATGACTTCAAATATAATAATATAATTTTCAAGATTGCTTTTCATTTTTTACTAGCTTCAATGGCTAGTTATGTTAATTTAGTTTGTCGTTTTTCTGTATGATGGCACAGCAAATTACTCAAAAACAATCCAGAATATTTTAGTTTTTGCTTTGGTCTTGATTTCATACTGTCTCCTTTAGCTAGTCACTGTTGTTTTTCTTTGTGGTTTGCACATGTTATCTTCTCTTTGCATCGCGTCTCCTTACTAGCTCAATTGCAATTTTAATGTATCACATAGTTTTGGATTGTCCATTTGATTATTCCTTGGTGCATGTATGATAATTCCTTGTGTGCATATGTGAACATGTGACTCGTTGTCAGTGGTGCTTTAAGATAAGGTTCTATTATTAGGATGCTGATGAAATTTATTAATAACTTGAGTTATTCCCTGTTCAAGGTTTTTTTATGGAGGCTATGTTCTTCATTCATTTTCTATTCATATTTACCTATGGTCTACTTTACAGTGTTTGTTTTCCTTTGCTTTAGGTTTATCTATATGGTGCACATGTAACTTCTTGGAAAAATGATCACGGAGAAGAGCTTCTTTTTGTTAGCAGCAAGGTAATAAAATTCATTGTTATGCACGGGACATGTGGTTCTTATTAAATATCATTACACAACTTCACTTTAACCTTAAAATGTGCTTACTTCACAGTATCTATATTAACACCACCCTTTCAACTGGACAATCAATTGTATTGGTTCTAGTGCTACCTACACAAAATGGCTATTGCATCACAAAATTTACAAACAGTTGAATGCTTTTGCTTCCATTTTAGTTGAATGCAACTGAACAAAAAAAATGTTTGCGTTATGGATTCGAACTAGATGACAGGTTCAAGTATATGATGGTTGGGTTTTCTTTTCTTTTTTGTGAGCCTTGTTATTACACCTTGAGATCCAGGTTTCTTCTTCACATGTGGCATGAGTGCCCTCCTCTTGTGTATGCTGTTTGCTAGCTTAAGGTGTATAAGTGAAGTTGCCTAGCTAGATAGATGGGAAAAGTTATTACGGGGATGTTATGCTGAACCATGCACCATAACATAGCTCAATATGATTTGTTTGATGAGCTTTGTAAGCATCTCTAATTTCTAAAATTGTTTTAGTTTGTTATATTTGTTTAGTTCTTTTCCTTTTGGACCTTTGGCTGTATGTAAATTTTTTAACTCGTGCTCTCTTGTTTGGTGGAGTTTAAATTTTATTGTCTATTTCTTACAGAATGAACTCATAATTAATGGGTATTACGTGTAAGTATTGGTATATGCATGATGTGTTTCAGCAACGAAGATGGCAGAGTAGGTGGTAATACTACATAGAAAAGAGTGGGAAATAGTTATGATAACAATATTGTTGGAATTGTATTTATTGAATGTATAATTGCAGAGAACAAATTTAGGTAGCATATTCATGTACAAAATAATATGGAAGATGCTCTTCTAAGGCTGATAGATGTTAAATAGATCTTGAATCATGTGCAAAATAATATGGAAGATGCACCACTAAGGCGGATAGATTCTAGTATTGTAGACCTTGATATTACAAAAACAGTGAGATAAGCTATAAGTAGTTCCAGATTTTGCACCCTGCAGTAATAATTGACTAAAGTATAATGTATTTATACATATATATGGATTTTCTTTTGATAGTGACATATACAGAGTTGGTGTAATATTCATGGTAATTTTGTTTGTTATATGCATGACGTTTATGTATCAAATTGCCTTCTTTTCATGCTACTATATTCCTTTTTTTTTGAAACGTGCTAATATATGGTTTGATTTCTAATACGTATGATACCTTAACTTCAATTAATAGTGTTAATGTCCTACTAATAGATCAGCTGACTGCCCTTTCATAGGCTATTTTCAAACCACCAAAAGCAATACGAGGTGGCATCCCTATCTGCTTTCCACAAGTATTTATCTTTCACAGTGACATTACGTTTTACCTTCTTGTGTACATTCATTTTTGTTGACTTTGTTTTCTCAATTGACTCTGGCTTGGAGTTTGGAGGTTTTGGAAATCTGGAGCAACATGGTTTTGCAAGGAACCGGCTTTGGAGTATTGATGAAAACGCACCACCTTTTGAAGGGAACAGCTGTTTTAAGGCATTTGTTGATTTAATTCTCATGCCATCTGAAGAAGATTCCAAGATTTGGCCTCACAGGTTTGTCCTACTGCTGGATATTGGAACTACTGTCACCCTTTTAAACATGATAATTTTGTTTTGCAGTTATGAATTTCGTTTGAGGGTTGCTCTGACACCTGGAGGCGATTTGATACTCACGTCTCGTGTAAGAAACACCAGTGCAGACGGAAAGCCATTTGCATTTACCTTTGCATACCACACTTACTTCTCTGTTTCTGATATTAGGTGCATACATCACCTTTCTTTTGGATTTTCTTTGGGTACCTATTTCTTTTTTCTCTGAAATTATCTTCCAGCTTTGATTAAAAATAAACAAATCACTTACTGGGAATATAAGTTTTGTAAAAAAAGCACCAAAAATTAATTGTCATTTTGGATTTTGAAGAATCAAATCACCCAAAATATGTATCATTCTTTATTGTGCCTTTTTTAGTATTATTTTCCTTAAGGTAAATATCACTTAAGTCCTTGAAGTTAAGGGATAATGTCATGTAGATCCACAATTTTAAAAATCTCTTATTTGAGTTTTTGAGATCTCTTAACTTTTTAAAATGTATTCTAAGGTTGACTTAAGTGTTTCATGTAAGTTGTTTTTTAAAAAATTGTTGTCAATTTTTCATTAGCAAGTGATAATATTGTTTCTTATTTATTTTCTACTTTTAAAATTACTTATACTTTTTTTACTTTTATTTCTCTCTCTCTTCCCCGCCCCCCCTGTTTTTCCACTTTTCCCCTTTGCTGTGGTGAGAAGGTCGCCTTCCTTGGGGCCTTCCGCCGTCCCTAAGGGTCCTCCATCTTCTTTCCTTGAGGAGAGGTGTTGAGTGAATTGTTATTTAGCATCAAGCTTCTTGAGGGATGTAGATCATCTTTTCCATGAAGTTGTGGATGGGAGGGACACTCCTTCGGCAGGGATAAATATCAAGTTGGCACTCATGATGCTGGTGGTATTATCGTGCTAATGAAGCATTCATGCATCACATCATATCGCCACCAAGAAAGACATCCCCCGATTGCTTTCTTTTCCTTTTGCTGCCTTTTCTTGGACCCCCCTGCATTTAGTGTCCAGGAGAGATGTACTTTGCCATTGCATCCTTGATGCCATAGTTATCCTTCACATATTTAAATTAGGGCAAGTAAGAACATTTAGCTGCCCTTTTATTCTTCCCCTCTTACGTCTATACAATTGATCTATTGATTGCACAAAATAATTTAAAAACTTATAAATGTTTTCTTTCATTTTCTTCTGTTTCGTTTGTCCCTTTTGCCAATGACGACACCATTTGCCGGAGACTTCACCCAGCAAGCAATGCTGGCAAATGTGGGGGAGAAGAGCAAACTTTCTTGTGAAGGCACAATTTAGAAGTGCCAAAGGGTAAAATGGCCATTCTATACATATTTAGCGACTATTTTGACTTAATGATCAAAATGAAAATTGTGTCAAATCTTAGGGACGCAAAGGAGATTTTTTAATAATTGCGGACCTGCGATATTATTTTTGAACCTCAAGGATGTGAGCGTTGTTTACTCTTCTCAGTTTGTCATGGCAATCCTTTATGACATAATTGTTTTGATATATACCAATTTTTTTACGTGTTCTTGGTTAGCCGATACGCACTGGAGCATTCTGTTTTACAGGTCTGTTCTTGATTGTACTTGTAACTATTAGGAATTACGTCATCTTTGTTTCTAACTGTAGTTCTGCTTTCCAGTGAAGTGCGTGTAGAGGGCTTGGAGACGTTGGATTACTTGGATAACTTAAAGGATAAGGAACGTTTCACAGAACAAGGAGATGCACTTACATTTGAATCTGAAGTGAGCAAATTGTCTTCCAATCTGCTTGTTATCCTTTTTCCATAATTTGTTTTCACTAAATGTCTTTGTTGGTGAAGGTGGATAAGATATATCTGAGTACCCCAACCAAGATTGCAATAATAGATCATGAAAAAAAACGGACATTTGTTTTGCGGAAGGAGGGTCTTCCTGATGCTGGTAAATATCGCTTATTTCCTTGTGCTACTTTGCTTGTAACTTGTATAGAAATTATGTTTAAGAACTAATTATACAGAATTGCAGTCATATTGCTGATTAGTGTGCCTGCGATTATGACAATTCAGGTTTTAGTTGAGTTTTAATTTTGAGCTTAAATAATAAAAGGATTGTTTGTTGGTGAGATTATAATTATGCTATTCGTGAAAGCTGTTTTGATTCTGGCTTAAAACTTGGATATAAAGTGAGCTTAAAAATTTGATCGGATTAATATTGAAATGAATTCAGCGTTGTTTCTTTCTTAATGTCATTGACCTCTTTGCTTTAGTGGTTTGGAACCCGTGGGACAAGAAAGCCAAAGCCATGGCTGATTTTGGAGATGATGAATACAAACATATGCTGTGTGTGGAGGCGGCAGCTATTGAGAAGCCTATCACTTTGAAACCAGGAGAAGAATGGAAAGGCAGGCAGGAGCTGTCCGCTGTCCCCTCTAGCTACTGTAGTGGACAATTGGATCCCCAAAAGGTTCTTTATGGCTGAAAAATTACGCCATTTCAGGTAGTCTACTTTTCTGCAATCACTCTTATAAAAATTATTTCATGCGCAATAGCTGTGATGTTCATCTGACATAGTTCTTTCTCATTAATAGCCATATTGGCTTGCCTAATTTAACTTTTATCTGGTTCAAAATTTCAATATTAAACTAACTATATTTCCAAATCAACAAAAACTAGCTTCATTTCACATTCAATATAAATTTCAAAATAAAAAGTAAGTTCTTTCACATCATTCATACAGACATACTGAAATAAATTTCTCCCACCCACAGGATTAGAACTGTATTTTTTTTTTTTTTTTGTTGATAAGAGAACTGTATTTTACTATGGTTGGGTTTTTATCATATTCCTTCAGAGATGCATATTAATTTTTTGGCAAAATATTGCGTGCACATGGCACACTACTCAAATGGCACCTTAAATGTGCTCTGATATGACAATGAACACATTATTTAAATTAGACGTGTTTTTCATATTCTCTTTATTTATTTATCAACTGACAGTGTGTATTTCACCTAAGTTTAGTGTATAATTTGAATAGTAGTCTGTGCAAACATAATATTAATTCTTATTTTTGAAAATCTGCTGATAATATTCTGCTGTGATTGTTTAAAACGTGCAGGTTCATCCATAAACTTTTAGCATCTACCAATCGCAACAAGTCTCTTCTGTTGGTTTCTTTTGGTTCTTCCCCACCTTTTTGTTTCAATGTTCTCTAGAAAACATTATATTCTCTAAAATCATAATTGCTGCAGAATAATGGCATGCTGTTTGATATGATAATGACGGCAATAGAGAGAGAGAGAGAGAGATTTGAACTTTTGAATGCCTGCATACCTGTAGAAACTATGAAAGCTCTCATCTATTGGCTGCTTATGTTTGTAAAAGTTTGTTCAAAGCTTCAAATACTGATTTTGAGTGTTTTATGGCTCAGTGAGGCTTCTGTGGAGCCCTCAAAAATTATATTTAAATGTTTAATGTGTGTGCTGAATGTAAACTTTATAATTCTCTGGTATACAAATTAAAATTTTTGGTAAATTATACTTTGATTTTTGAGTTTAAGATAGAATGTCTGGTTCATTATTTCAAAAATTTAATATTTATGTTCTTAGAATAAATATAACATACAAACACTCTTGTGCTGTGAACTTGTGCACATCCCTCGTTGTTGGCCACATATTAAAAAAAAAAAAATTAAAATTGTTTTATATTTTATTTTACAATATGTTCAATATAATTTTTAATATAATTAATTCTCTTTATTTCATATACTAAATTTAGAAATTTAGGTGTAATTATTCTAGTATGATAGTATGTAAAATGATATTAATTCATGGTGTTTTTTTTCTTTATATTAAGGTATTATACTATTAAAATTATAATTGGGATGGTAGAATTGTCGCTTTTTTTAATGTCACTAATTATTTTATATTATTCTAATGTAATCAGGAAGTGGATTAATCTTCTTTTAAAGAGCCAGACAAACACCCATAACAAGCTAATCACCTTTTAAATTAATACATTAACCACTTTTGTTTATTTGACGTCAAATATTTTGTTCCCGTCATCTGTGCAGCGTGTCTGAATAGTTGTTTTTAAATTTTTTTGTCATTCACTTTGATTGCTAAATTATATGTAAGATGAAAAAATTATTGCAAGCAATAAGCCATTTAAATCAGTGATTTGCTTGTCAATCACTCATTGCACCTCACTATGCGGAAAACATCATAAATGACGTTAATGTAGGTTCAGTAGCATGGATCGTTTGATCGGTGACCGTATTGTCTAGTCAGCTCAATCGAAACATCTAGTTGGCTAACCAGACAATCTATTTGGACATCCACAAATTAAGTATTAAAAGTAAGTATATGTTCATAATAAGTAGGTATACTTTGAAATTTAGTAAATATTAATTAGAGAAAATGTGAGTATATATGATACTTATTATTTTTAATGTATATTACCTCATTTTAAGTTAT
Organism: Apostasia shenzhenica; assembly: GCA_002786265.1. Taxonomy (NCBI): domain Eukaryota; kingdom Viridiplantae; phylum Streptophyta; class Magnoliopsida; order Asparagales; family Orchidaceae; genus Apostasia; species Apostasia shenzhenica. The sequence continues at coordinate 148,587 of KZ452022.1, forward strand.
ATCTACTTTTAATATTTACTTTTTCTGGTGACAATTTTACAATTCGGTTAGTCAATCAAATCGTCCGATTGATCGATTTGACGATCCGTCCTGCTGAATGCGAGTTACGCCATTGATGATGTTCTAGGTGCAGTGGGCCTACTCACTCTATTTGGCTCCGCGTAATTGACGAGTAAATTACTGACGCCCATCACTAGCCGCTGACAATCTAAAACATGATCTATGTTTTAGCTTATTTTTATAATTATTTTTATTTATAACAAATAAAAATGGTATAAAATATTTTTAAGGTCTATGTCTCTGCATCCATCCATAGCAACATGGAACGGGGGGGGGGGGGCTTGTGACAAATATGTAGTTCTCTTTAAAAAATAAAAATTTAAAATAAAATGTAAAAAAAAAAAACCTATGCTACTAATTCTTTGGTTATATTGGTGTCAAAAAAGAAAATTCTTTGGTTATATTCAGACTCAAACAAAGGAAAAGGTACTCAAATTGAAATAAAAAAGAAAAATTAAATATATATATATATATGTGACCTTATATTTTGAATATATATTTATAAATTGCATCATCCTTAGTCTCATTAAAGTAGATGATGATTTAAATACTTATTAATATGAATGAGTGCAATTCAAAATATGAAATGATATATGATATCTAATTTTTCAGAATTAAATGAGTAAAACAATTAATCTTTATTGTGACATGTAATTCTTTTATAAAAAAAAAATAATGAACTTTATGTTGAGATAGATTCAGCTTGAACAATAAATTACAAACTCGAGCCAAACCTTAAAAATAGAATTATTATTATAAAAAAAAGATTTTAACAATAAAAAAAAAAAAAACAGATTCACAAACAATATCATCAATAAGAATTCAAAGCATTTGCCAAAATCATCTAGCACCAACATTTATAATATTGAAAATTTTATTCAACAATGGCAATGATATAAGTTTCTGATATGTTTGCAAATTTTTTCTATCAATCCCTAAACCAACATGATGCAAGTGGATCCAGAGGAATTAAGATATACAAATCAAAAAAAATTAAAAGAGAAAACAAACAATATAATTGAATAAAAATTAATAAATCTGATAACATGAGACTCTGGAGGAAAAAAAAAAAAAAAAAAAAACAAGCAGTAATATGACAATTACAATACAAACACAATGCAAAGTTATAATTTTTATATAATTTTAGTTATTAAATATAATATTAAAAAAATTAATATCAAATATATAAAATAATTAAATTTTAATAAATTGCCCCCATAAATTAAATGCCCATCCAAAATAGGAATATATGTATAAGCATATATGAAAATCAACACACAAAAGAATACATGCCACATAGTAAAGGAATAATATATATTTATTTATTTATAAGAAAAAACTTAAAAAATTAAAATTAGTCAAATAATTGATAAGTTTCTATAATTTTACTCATAACTACCTATTGATCTATATTTTTTTGAAATTTCTTCATATAGGTCACTTAAAATAAAGTAAAATAGAGATCTAATAATAGACCCCTAATAGGAACCTAAGAAGAATTTAAAAAAAAATATAAACTAAAGTATAATTATGGATAAAATATAGGAATTTATCAGTAATTTACTCCATAAAATTTTATCAAAATGTGAAATCAAGTAAACTATATGAAGATGAAGAAGATGATGAGATCAGCTTTTCCAGCCAGGCGACCTCATCAGAGCAGAAGGGTGGAAACCGCTAACACTCTTTCTCAGCACCACTTTGCTCTCTCCTCTTCCTTCTCTACTCTTCTCACTGAATCCTGATGCGGTAGAACAGATCTCCTTCAGTTCAGTGAGGCCGGAGAAGCTCCTCCTCGCCGAAAACAGTCTCTTCTCCGGCCGTTCACCCGCCGACAAGCTCCCCACCTTCTTCATCTCCAGCTTCTGCCGCAGCGGCAGAGGCGGAGTCAACGGCGGCTTCCGATTCTCCTTCCTGAAGGCGATAAATCGGTCCGCCTTCTTCGCCGGCGAAGGAATTGGGGATGAAGGGCTCAAACCGGTCTTTCTCATCCGGATCTTCCAGTCTCTGAGCTCGGAGTAGGCGGAGTACATGGGGCCCCGGCGAAAAGGCGGCGTGTCGACGGCGGGAGGGGTGAACAGGGGAGGGGGCTCGAGGGGCTCAAGATCAGGGAAGACGAGGTGGTGCCGGTGGCGGACTGCCGGAAGCTTCCCGGCAGAGGACTCCGACTCCATGGGAGAGGAGCCAGTTGAGATCCGCTTTTTCTTATTTTAGCAACGGTCGAATTTTTATTGGAGGAAGAACAGGGCCGGCGAGTCATTAATGAGCGAATGAAAAAGGGTACATAAATTTAAAATCTCGGTTTCCAACGGCTATATTTTCTTTAATTGGCGATTTTTGAACCGGCAGCTTGATTCAATGCCACGTGCATTATGAGATTAATTTCCAAAAATCTGTCATGCCTCATTGGTGTGTGGGTTAAAGAGTAATTTCACAAGCAACATAGTTGCTAATGCCAAATTTTAATATCTATTGTCCTCAATATATATATATATATATATATTATTTCTCGAAAAATAAGATAGGATCAATATGAATTGAATATAAGTGATTCATAAATATTCAAACTTGATTGTGTCGTGATTTTTGCTTTCTATTACTGTTATGAAATCGCTAGTGTAAATTTTATTTTGTTTTAAAAAAATATATATATAAATCAGAAAAATGAAATGATATAATATATCATTTCGATCTTGATTGAGATTGCATTGCTATGCTAGAGGAAGGATAAATATATTGATTTAATCTGCTCTAAATATACTTTTAATATAAGATTGATGATTTTACAAAAATTTAGCGCCGATAATTTTAGATTTAATAATTCTATCTTTCACAAAGATTTGCAAAGATAAATCTACAACAACAATCCTGGCATTCATTAGTAACATAATATCTTAAAATTGGTTAATCACAATTTTAAGAGCATTTTTAAGAAAAATGACTAAATTTCTCTTAATTTAATAAAAAAAATAATATTTATAATTATATATTTAAAATATAAAATAACAAACGTAAATATCTAACTTTAAAAAGGTGACATACATAACTCCCCCCATATTTTTAATTAAATATTAAAATCTATATCCAATCTATAAAGTTTAGTTTTAATCAAATTAAAATTAACCAAAAACAAATAAACAACACTAGCAACAAACTGCATGTCAGTAAAATATTTAATGAACCAAAATAACAGATTTTTTTTTTGGATAAGAAATAAGAGAGAATTTGAGAGCTCTACATGCAAGCTTTCAAACTTCAAAGTGATAAAATACACACAATATTTAATTTTTGTTGAAAGCTACACCAAATATTTAATTGGTAGAAGGTAAGGCTACATCATTTCTACAGCTTCAATTAAGCCAAATTACTTTGGAGATCATTAAAACTTAAGTTTTAATTTTTAATTATTGAAAAAATTATCAAAGCCAATAATAATCTTAGGATAAATTATTGATGAATTTCTACTATTCACCTATCATTACATTTTGATGTACATTTTTAAAAATCTTTCACTGAAATATTATGCTTAAATACCTAGAATTTTAAAATAGAAATTTACAAGTAAAAGAAAAATAAAAACCTAATAAATCTCTACAATTTTAACTAGAAACTTAAATAAAAAATTTCAAACCAGATGAACCAAAATATAATTGTAAATAAACTATAAAAATCTGTCAGTAACTTCTCCATAATCTTAATCAACATAAACCAAAACTGGCCTGCAGAAATCATTAGCACTCACATGTAACCGCATCTATAACATTTTTTTATTAGAAAGCTACAGATTTCACTATCCAAAACTTTGGATTCAAATTACAAATTAGGGGTGAGTTTGGCTACAGTTGAATCGAATCAACTTGACTCAATCTCTATTGTTTTGAATATAGACAATATATTCGTTCATTCATTGAAGATATATCTTATTTGTGCATAACTATGTGCAGATGATCTTGTGAGAACGGTCAACCCGAAGGCAAAATTTTTTTAAAAAAAATCAATTCTTTAAGCTAGAGTCAGCTCAATTAAGGCGCAAGCCAGCTCAAACTCAAATTGATTTAAGCCAAGCCGAGCTTGATCCGTGGTTGGCTTGGCTTAAACTGGATCATTCTCACCGCTAATTACAATCCAACAACTATTTATAAGTTATTCTCACCCACATCTACCATTTGATAGTTATCTGATGTTTAAGATAGAATATCAAAAATTGAACGTATAAAAATGATTATTTTAGGATGTTTTGTGCGTAAATAATGGAATTTTTCATGAGACGATAGAAATGACCAGCGACATATATGTAGTTTATGATACCTTAACAAAATCAAATACTTATAACATATTGCACAACTTACTTGAGGTTGAAGAGAGTTCAGCCTGAAACGGCCAAAAATGAATGCACATGCAGGATGCTTGATCTCAAGAAGCAACTCATTACTCACCGTTGGATGCATTCAATTAAAAGAACTGGACGGCCAAGATATCGGCTACACGTTAAACAGCAGCACCACCGGATGCACCAGCACGTATTCTCAAGATCTCAGTTCGCTTGCTTCTTTCCATGGCGTCTACCAACCAGTCCACAGCAAATTTAATCCCCTTCCTGCAGGAAAGAGAACCTAGAAATTTATAGCATGACCGGGTAAATTACTCCTGGGTGCCTGAAGACGAGCTATGTTTTGAATGTCATCACTAGGACAATTTCAGATAGGTCACTGAGTTTTTTTAAAAACTTATTTACATACATACAACTAAAATCTAATTGATACTCAAATTTTTAATATTACATATTGAATATTATAACCTATGAAAATTACAAACTTTATTACAAGTTATGACATGAATTGTATATGTGATGTAATTTTTAAATAATTTTAACGATCAATATATAATATCAAAGATTTAAGTATTAAATATGTAAATTAGTTAGATTTTAGTTACCGCATATAATTATCCTTTTTAATAGTTTTTGTCCAAAATTTAAAAATTTGGGTAAATTACACCTGGGTCAGCTTAGGGCATATCGGGCAGGTTCAGGTTTTTAAAATTTTAATATTTGAGTTTATGAATTTTAATATAATCATCATAATTGGTCATTTTTTGAATTTTTATTATTAAAATTTTTTAAATTTTTAATTCTACCCTTTTTCTTTCTCATCCCCTTCTCTCTCATTTCTTTGCTTTGTCTTGTTCCTCTCTCTGGCAAGGCCGCCAGTGACAGGGGCCAGCAAAGGCAAAGGGGGGCGAGGGATGCCTACCCTCTCGCCTCTCCTTGTTCTCTTTTTCTGTCCCGCCGGTGGAACTACCGACTACCAGTGAAAGGGCAGAAGGGCTAATAGTAGAGAGAGAGATCAGGGAAGGAGAGAGAACATGGAGAGAGAAAGAGAGAGCAAGGAAAGGAGAGAGGGCAAGTGTCCCCCTTTCTCAATGGGGGTCACCTGCCCCCTCCGCCACCGGTGTCCCCCTTCTCTGCTAACTCCCCTGCAAGAGAAAGCGGAAGAAAGTGGGGGGATGAGAGAGAGGGAAGAGGTGATGGGCATTCCCCTGACCCCTTATTGGCGGCTAGCTTCTCTACCATCGCCAGCAGCAACAAGAGCTAATGGGAGGGAGAGGGGAGAGGAGGGCAATTTTGTCATTTTATAAAAATTAAAGAAATGACATTTGATGATTTTTAGAAAATCAGAAGCCCAACTATTAATTTTTTGAAATTATAGACTTACGTAATATTAAGCCTTAAACTAAGAACTTAGTGTAATTTACCCTTTCTTGTTAATAATCTTGCCTTCTTCCAATTCAGGAGGGAGGACTGAGAGACAAAAGGAGAAAGAGAGAGAGACCAAGGTCTACTTGAACTTAAAAGTAGAAATGTATATAAAGTTTTTTTTCATATAATTTTTAAGGTTTACCAGTATACTACTTTTAAAAATGGTATTTACACACACCATTTAAATCTTAAACTTGGCATTCACTTATATAATATTTTGCATGTTATTCTCACACACAACTACCTTTTGTAATTGCATATGATGATACGGTAGAGAAAATGAGAGTAAATATATCATAAATTCGTATATACGTAACATTTAAGATTTGGATAGTGTGTGCGTAAATACCTCTTTGAAAATGGTACATAAGTAAATGTCTCTTTAGATTTTTTTTTTTTTTTTTGTTGAATGAAACCTTTAGAAAATTACATCTCTTTGCTTCTGATAAAAATCAAATGAACCTCCTCTGTTCCTGTCACCTTCATTTAAGTTTCAAATAGATCACCTATCACCTCCATAACTTTACATCACGAAGGCAAAAATGAATGTGGAAGAAACCAAGGTAGCTTAAAAGAAAAGCACATTTGATCACAATATAACATTCTCATTACATTTTAGAAAACTGTCTTTTCTAATTTAAAAATTAAACTTCACAAAATTTTTACACACATACCACATAAATTTTCCGATATTACATCACATATCTTATTCACAAAGATTAACTATTCTATATTGTAATTTTTGTGAAAAGAGAGCGTGAAATGTAATATAGATAGATTTATGTGACATCATATGTAAATATTTTTTTTGTTGTTTTTAAGCTGATATACTCTTATTTTCCTCTAACTTGGCATCATGACAATAACATGAGAAAATAGTGGAAACAATGAACAACGAAGAGACAACATTAGCTTATAAGAAATGCATATTTGAACTTAATCTGAAATTCATTTTAAAATTTAATTGAAACAGATAGATGGCTGCTAAGAAAAAGAAGGCGAAAATATAAAAATGGCTACACTTACCCATCGTAGGCCGAGACAGCATCAAACAAGTATGGTCTTTCGCCCAACTCTTTGAAATCCAGATATCTAGCGAGCTCTTCAGATGATACGGCTCCAGGAAGATCCTGCCATCCAAACTGCCAACTTTATTTCCACTCCCAGGGGATGTTTGATAAATAGAAATCATTTTTTTTTAAATTCGTTCCTAGATTTCATGAAAATCAATGTTTTGTATAAGCAAAAAAGTTCCCGAGAATTTCATCCAAACAAATATCAAATTGAACTGAAATATGACTGGAAAATGTAAAAAAGAAGTCACACTGAGTCACACACAAAATTGTTGAAATGATGAATTAAAGAAACACCTACATAGTTCTTAAATATTGCAGCTTTAATTCCTCAAAATGCCTTTCATTTTAAAATCCGTTGCACAAAAGTCAGCTTAGGTGCAAGGGAATTTCAATTGCTTATTCACTCAAATAGAATACTTACTGAGACGAAGATTCATACATATTTAGAGAACGCTCTCTAGTTAAAGCCTAGAAAACAAATTCAAGGTCAGGAAAAAGCCAATAAAATATACTGAAGGCTTATTAAAGTTGTCTAATTTTCCTTTATGCTAAGCCGAGTTATAATAGCATAAGTGAAGTGAAATTTACGAATGAAAGGATTGCATCCTGCGAAGATGACTTAATATGCAGGTTTGAGATGGGATGGAAGGTTCAGGAGACCAAATCAATCCTCATATCAATGACTACTGAAGTAAAATTGAAGCAACAGTTCCTGAGTAGAACACCGACATTCATGAAAGCTACTGCTCATTGATATTCATGTCACAAAAAACTAAAAAAATTAACACACAGATATCACAACTTCAACCCAATTTAAACTTAATGTACAGACTAGAAACAATGAGCACAGATCAGAAACAAACTTCTTAAAGGTGAAATCAACAGGGAACCTAATCTTTATCATTATGCAAAAACAACTATTTAATAAATAAATTATATGTTGGAACTCGATGTGTAGTTGGCCCTATAACAATGCCAATCAATAACTAAAAAGTGGAAATATAATCGGATTCTTAGGCTCTGTAAGTAAATGCAAAACGTACTAATAAAGCTAATGATGTCTAGTCATATCTCTTCAGATTCCATTCCATCATTAATCGTAAGCACTTACTGGTTATCATCATTTCCAATAGATGAATACTCTTGTATCTCTTCAATTATGCAATAATCTTATAAGTTCCTTTGAAAGCCAGTATTAATGTGATCAGACTGAATATTTATTCCAGTAAAGGAGAATATATAATGGGGGATTTACACAGGGGACATTGAATTCATCACAAATTACGCATTTCACCATCATTTAGTAAATATTACGCATATCACACTCTTCTTATATTGGCAATTGTTATAATAGAAATGTAAAATTATAAGAAGAGTGTGATATGCGTAATATTTACTAAATGATGGTGAAATACGTAATTTGTGATGAATTCAATGTCCCCCATGTAAATCTCCCATATATAATATATATTGCAGGAAACAAGTTTCACTCAAAACAGCGTATCTATCAGCTCTTCCTATAAGAAAATCATCATTTACCTGCTTGTTTGCGAGAATCAAAAGTGGTGCACCCCGCAGATCTTCATGTCTAAGTAACTTTTCTGTTGAGAAACAAAGAGTTTCAGAAAGGAGTGAGGCCATACAGAAAGTCCATTAGCTTCAGCTTCAGAAAATCAGAAGTAAGAAGTACCAACCCAACGCAGACTTGGCATCTTCAAAGGACGAGGGGCAAGCAGCATCTATTACATAGATTACAGAATGTGCCTCTTCATAGTACTTCTCCCAAATCGTTCGCAAGCCAATCTGTCAATAAATGTCAAAATTCTGAATGAACTATCTGACTGGAAAATTTCTACACTATCCAGGTCCAGAATTAAAACAAGCCAACTAGCCAATAAATGTCAAACATCTCCACTAAGTAAACCCAAACACACATAAGAAAAAGACAAGGCTCATGGTTTCAGAATAGCATTTTCAATAACATCAGCTGAAAGTTATTATTCACTCAATCACAGTGAACTAGTCAATGCCAAGACGTTTCTACTGTCTTCAACAAAACAAAATATGCTTCAAGTAATAGAAGGAAAAAAAAGGGAAAATGACTAACCTTCTGCAACTACAATCGAGATAAAGATTTGGTTAGCTACTTACAACAGTGGCATTTTAAGTACAATAGACTTCTTGCTTATTCTAAGACACTTGGACTTTCTGAACTTTTGTCTGTTACAGCAAATTCCTAATGAGAACCAACACACAACCCCCACTTATTTACTGGTCAACGGAATAAGAGACTATTTACCTTTCGGAAATAAGAGACTATTTACCTTTAAGAAATAAGAGACTATTTAGCAGCAGTATTCGACCATAAAACTTATTTGACGATCTTCCAGTACTGCCTGGAAAAGACATTTCTATTTTCAATGCTTGTTAAATTACAACTTAGATAACAAAAAACTTTTATAAGTCTGTAAACATTGATGATGACATTTACAATATTAACATCAGTGATTCATCTGTGACAAATAAGGAATCCAAATATACATTTTTCCTATCCATGTAATTTGCAATACTTCTAAGAAGTAAAACAAACTACATTAAGGTACATTTCTCCATTAATGCTCTTACATATTTCAATAATGAAGGGAAAAGGTAGTATAAACACATCAATGGGATGAAAAACAGTACGCTTATTAAGTCCAGTATCACAAAATCTCACTTAGAAAATGAACTTCACGAATATTAATCATAAGTAATTAGGACTTCAAGCCTTTAATGGATGAATAGAGCAATGGTGGAGCCATCATGGACAACAGAGGAGTGATAATCAGGGTTGACATGAAAACAAACTTGATAAAGCACAAACATGAAGCCTCCAATCTTTGAAGTAGGCAATATCACAGAAAGCGATCATAAAGAGGTAATATATCAGAAAAGGAAGCTATATTACATGAAATTAGTTAGGACAAAAATGGGCCAGTAATTAATTTTGTTAGGGCTTACGAAACATTTAAATAAGCTAAAATAAATCCCTAACATCACACACAGCATTGCAAAAGAATAATTGTCAAAAGAGAACTATAAAGCCAATCCCCATTGGTTGGGAAAAGGTTATTGAATGATAATGATGGATGCAAACGGGAACCAAAAAAGGTTAGATGTAATAGCAATGCATCAAGTGACAAAAGCAGAGTCATCTTTATACAAGAATTAAATGATAGAAACCTAATTATCTTCCAACAATTTTAGACAACATAAAAACAAGCTTCTTCAACGAAAAGTGCAACAGCAATCTATTCACCCTCAACAGGCTCATCCCAACTAAAATTTCTAACCAAAAACACAAAACATTGCTCCAAGATGGTAAAATATAAGAAATTTCCAAAAACCATTAGAAGATATTTGGAAATAGATTACAGGTATAGAGAACAAGGCGTAATAAGCAAACTGATAGTTAACTTATGCAGGTGCAATTCATTCAACATTTACTTTAACCATACTTTAAGAATTTCCACTATAATTGATCCAATACAAGGAAACTTCACTAAAATAATGCAAGGCCTTCCAAGTACTACTTCGCATGTAAACATACCTGACCTCCTAAGTCCCAAAACACAATTTTAGCATTTGAAGCTTCAATGCGACCAATATTTAGCCCAACTGTAGGGACAATGCGATCTGGTGGAAGCCCTTCTGAGTTTAAGTATATAGCCTTCAACTTTTCTAGCAAAGTCTGAATGTTTAGCAAACTTTATCAGTGAATCATGCCACTCAGAAATATAGCAAGTAAACATCTAAGAGATCTTAGTGTTTATTTTGATAAAGGTAATCTTATACCAGTTGCATGCAGAGAAGAAATTCACTACATATTTTGATTTCCACAAAAGATATCTCAAAAGACACTAAAAGTCCATTATTTTACCATGAGTTCCTATAGCAACACCCCCCCAAACAGATCCAGATCCATTATCAACCAAAGCTTTAGCTGACATAATTGTTGACTTAGATTTGTGTTAAGATACACAAGTTTGGACCAGCCCTTTGGAATTGGAAATGGTATGTGAATGGCTAGGATTGAAGAGTCGTTAAGCCCATTAACAATAATACAACCTTGTGCAAACTTAATTTGTGATAAAGGGAGAGAACTAACTTCATGAAGGATCAATGGTATACAATGAATATATGATATACCACAAAAAAAACACCGAAAGTAAGAACGTTTTAGAGATCAAGCTAAAGAAAGACATGGTAGAATAAAAGTTAAATCATTAATAAAAGTTAAATGATAAATCACTAATAAAAGTTGAATGATAAATCACTATCAACTAGTATGTTGAATAATACAATTAATGAGATCATACCAGAAAGATGACGAAAAGGCAATATATAATTTCCCATAAAATCATATACTTAATAAGTTAGAATGTCTAGGGCTGCAGCAAATGCAGATAAAATAAGTGGATTCTTAAACTTCAAAACAGCAACGCAACATTTAAAAACAATTTCTTCAAAATTTCCCCTCACTGAACAATTTTTTTTTTTAAACTGTGGCCTAGGTCATGAACAAGATTGATTGCTTCAAAATAGTTTACAGTAAATGAGGCACCGAGAAAAATAATAGCACCAACAATTCATATATAAAATGCATGATGAGAACAAATAATCAAACTAGAGAGCAAACAAACCTCACATGAGTTAGTAACGAGAAAAGGAAATTATGTCATGCCAAGAAAACAAATAACTAATTAACAAATGCAAGTTTTTTGAAGGACAATCAGAAGACAAAATGAATGACATATCAATAAAATGAACGCATCAAAAACTGTAGAAGAGCAGGGAACAAAGAATTACGGTCTTTCCAGCCTTATCAACTCCAAGGATAAGAACATGGAATTCTGTCTTGCTGAAGATATACTTCCATAATCCATAAAACAATGAGAACATTCTATGATGCTTGCTTTCTCCTGTTTTTACCTGTCAAAATGTCAACCACTTGAGTTTTTGCTGCTACAACAATATGATAGTTAAGGTAAAAGTATTAAAATAATAAACACCAAAAATAATAAATTAAAAAAAAAAAAATTTGCATTTGAACCAGGAGATTTAAAATAACAATTATTAAAAGTTGTTTGATTTACGATCTATTAACATTATATATTCTTGAAGTGAGCAAAAGAGGAACAATGTTATGCTTGTAATTAAGTAATATGCCATGCCACTATAAAGAAAAAGTAATATGCCTTACCAAATATATTATTGCACACAATCTTGACTCACTTGCACTAGCATAGAAAGTTGCTTTAAGTAGAGTTGAATGCAGATGACATGTTCATGTAGCTCTTCAACTAGTTTGGGATTAAAGTTTTGTTCTCGCTGTTTTGTCTTGGTAGACATAAGTATTACACGAAAGGAACTTCTATGAGGCAATAAATTAATTCAATGACAATTCTTTATAGTGTGACAAACAAACATAGGAAACATGTCAAATTGTCAAAACATATTTTAACAATTGTACAATATACATTTGAATATATGAAAAAAGACATCAAACTAGAAATTTTAGCAAAAGATAAGAATAATAAAACTCTGCATCATATTACTTTGAAATTGAACACTGCACCATATTATAAATGTAAAAAAGTTGCATGCACACCTTTCAAAAAAAAAGTTTCATGCAGAAGACATGCACCACAACTATGACGTAACATGTGTTAAAAGCTCTTAAAGACTAATATGTTCGCACCATATGAAATTATCTAAAGATTCACATGAAATCAAAAGACGTTCCTTGCCTTTTTTTCTATGCCTTAAGTCAAATAACTTGAACTAAACACACTCACATTTTTATGATTCTCTGTCTGATTCAGATTTGAACAACATGTCAACGACATTCATTAAATGCAATTAAATAAAAGAAATTAAAAAAGCTTCATAATCAAAACTTGCGGGGAAAAAGCCTCATAAGTATCAGTAATTCTATGCTCTATCTGATGGAAAGAAGCTGATTATATACCAAAAGGATGTGATATAATTAATTTTTGGAATCCAGATCATATCCTCAAGAGCTAAGCATGAAGATAAAATCTAGCTCAATGGTAGAGATCTCTAGTAACTCAGCTATGTGGGAGCATCACTAGGAACTCCGCGATGCAAGCAACACTATTCATATGCTAAAGTTGATATTTCGATGAATCTTCAAAATCCAACAATCATTTTGCATGCAAATTTTTACCTGTACAAAATTCCGAAAAGCAGCTCCCGAATAGGGTAAACCACTCGCGCTCCGACACGAGAAAGAGAATATATAATTCCATAGGAAATCGGCAGCAGAACCGGAGGTGGTTGCTATTTATTTACATGCTGTTTTACAAGACAGAGTAATGTAAAAGCAGCGTGTCCTTCTTTCTAAAGTCGTCCATCGGACATAAACTAAGTGTTATGAATTTCATGGATTTAGAAGAAGGCTGGAATAAAGAGAAGAACTGGGAGAGGGAAAACACAGGGGAAGCCGGCGATCTACATTTTGATGGCTTGAACCATGGCGCGTAATTGCGGTTCATAAAAGAGAGATACCTTACAAAGTCGTGGCCACAACAGCGATCTGTGGCCACGGCTGCAGATCTGCGGCTGTATGGCTATAGTCAACAAGGCTGCAGATCCCTCGGCGGAAAGGGCTGAACAACGCAGGGACAGAGAGGGATGCAGATTCCCGGCTATCCTAGGGCGGCGCTGGGTTGCTGAGGATACAGATGAGCACGTCGATTGGCGATCCACTTCGCTGCGCGTGAGATATCGGCGAAGATGTTCGGCGGCGACTTTCGCACGCGGGACGGGGGCGGGGGAGGTTCAGGCGTGTAAATATTGCTCGCTCATTTTTTCGTGTTTTTGTTCCACTTAAAATAATTAAGGGTAAATTACACCCAGATCTCTGAGTTTAAAATTTAATAACACATAAATTCAGATTTTTAAAATTATAATATTAAATTTATAAATTTTAATAAATTATTAAATAAGTTTTTTTATATTTTTTATTATTATTTTTTTAAATTATTATTATATCCCATCTTCCTCTCTTTAAAACCTAAGAGAATGGAGGAGAGATATAATGATAATTTTAAAATAATAATAATAATAATAATAATAAAAGGGAGTTTATTTATTAAAATTAAGGGATCCCGATGTTATAATGTAGAGCTGTGCTTTATTAAGTCTTAAACTCAGAGATCTGAATGTAATTTATCTGATAATTAATTAATAGCATGTAAAATTTAGCAATAAGTATACAAGTAAAAAATCTAAAAAATACATACATTTGGCCTAATAATTAAATTATAGTATTTTTTTATAAAACTAAATTGACACAACTGAAAATAAAAAGAATAAATATTAATTTATCAACAAATTAACTTTCATTTTAAAAATATTATATACCATTCTAGGTTAGATATGTATATATTTTTTAGGCAGTAATATTTATATATTAATCATAAAAAAAATCACAAATTACTTAAAAAAAAACACGTCTATCCCAAAAAGTTACAACATATTTAGAATATTATAAAAAAATTATGGCCCTATTTAGCGCCAGGACTAAAACAGGACTAAAATGGTACTAATTTAAATAATAATAATAATAATAATAAATAAAATTTTTAAATCATTTTATACAAATTCAAATATAAAAAATATTATTTTATTTTAAATACTCAATAATTTAAAATAAAAAATTTAATTTTATTTCACATTCTAGATCAAAATATTCAAATCTAGTATTTTGATTTAAGATGTAAAATAAAGTTTATATTTTTATTAAAAATTATTGAGTATGTGAAGTAAAATATTATTTTTTATATTAAAATTTGTGTAGAATAATTAAAATAATTTATTTATTATTATTATTATTTTTTTAAACTAATACTATTGAGTTCCTGTTTTAGTCCTCGCGCCAAACAGGGCCTAAAGAACATATGATTTAATAATATTAATAAAAAATATTATTATTATTAAGATATTATATTATTTATTAAAAATTTTAATTATTTAAGTTCATAACATACATGAATAATAATGTAAAAAATTACATCTAGAATTCTAATTATTTTTGAATGCTAGCTATACCATAATTAGATATCATCTAAATTATAATAAAAAATAATAATTACACTTAAGTCCCTGAGTTTAACACTTAATAACACAGATCCACATTTTTTAAATTATAACATCGGGGTCCCTCAGTTTTAATAAATTATCAAATTAGTCCTTTTTTTATTTTCTTATTATTAAAAATTCTTAAAATTACCATTTTTTTCTTCCCGTCTCTCTCCCCTCCTGATCCTCGCGCACTGCCAGTAGTCGCGCGGTCTCGCGCGTGCGCGGCGATCGGGAGGGGAGAGAAAGATTGGAGAAGTAAAATAGTAATTTTAAATATTTTTAATAATAAAAAATAAAAAAGAACCGATTTTGTAATTTCTTAAAACTAAGGGACTCCGATGTTATAATTTTAAAAACGTAGAACTGTGCATTATTAAGCCTTAAACTCAAAGATCTGGATGTAATTATCCCTAAAAAATTATGTTTTATTTAATTATTATTATTTTAATGTAATAATATTAAATCAATTATTATTATTTTAATGTAATAATATGAAATCAAATAATACAATTTAATGATAGTATAGAAATTTAAATAACATTGACATTAAACATGTATATATTGAAACAAACATCTCCTATATTTTTCTTTTGTTTTTGTATTATACATGTAAATAGAAAAATACATATCAATAGATTGATCACTTTTAGATTTTAGATTAATTAATTATACTTTTAGATTTTAATTCATTCATTTATTTAGTAAATCAAATTTAATTTATTAAAAAATTTAGTAAATTAAAATATGAAATCATAATTGAATAATTTATTGATCACTTATTAGATCTCCATAATGTTTTTTATATATGCAAAAGTGTATATTTAAATATATATACACAAATCCATTCCTACTCATATAACACATACACATACATACATACATACATACATACATATATATATATATATGTAATATTTAAATTTCAAATGATACGCATAATTTTATTTTTCCATATGAACAGTCAACTTTTATTATTTACTTAATTTTAGCCATTTAACTTAACATCTGCATTTAATTAGAATTGTCGATATCTATAGTATAAAAATTAAATAATACAAATAAGTTACATAAACAAATTGAAAAAATTACATTCGTGCAAATACTTTTCAAATAAAAATTTTATTATACAACTCCAATAACTATTAATTAATCATTATTTAATATTTTAATTTATTAGATTACTTACAAAATTAAATTTATTGATTAATTAATTTACTAATACATTATTAATAATACATAACAGTTTTGTTTAAATAATTAGATTAAAAACAACCATGAATTATTTCTTTATATTTTTCATATTGCTATTTTTATCTAAAATAAAAATAAAGTGATTAAAATAAGAAACATTTTGTAGATTTGATTTTGTAATTATGACAAATAATTCTTTGAAATATATAAATTTTTTTTTTAAGCAATTTACATTTACTTATTGGAAAGTCCATTCAGCATGGAAAATATATTGTTTTTATTGTTAATTAATAAAATAGGGAGCATATTACTAATTGGACCTAAAATTTACCATAATTACACTTTAATTCACATTTTTTAAAAAGTTTTAATATTTTTTTAAAATATATTCACTAGTTAAATACACTTAATCCATTCACGTGCTTTAAAGATTATTATTTTTTGCTAATGAACGTGCTTTAAAGTTGTAATAAAAATGTTATGTACAATTTATTGATAAAATTTTCATTATTTGTAACTATTGACCCTATCAAACTAGAATTTACTTTAATTATAATACCATTAAAGTGGGGATTTAAAAACTTAATTTTATCTTATGATTCATTTGGGTTGCATTATAAATTCTAGCTATAAAGGTACTATAATAAGAGTAAATTGCTAATAAAAACATATTATTATTTAGCAAGTTTCAAAAAGAAAGGTCTAAGTGCAATGACCACCAAAATTAGATACCTATAAACAATTTACCCTTTTAAGATGATCCCACATAAGGGTGTGCAAACTATGGTTTAAACCGAAAAACCGAACCGAACCGTTTAAATTTAACGGTTTGGTTTGGTTTAGAATCTAGCGGTTTGGTGATGGTTTGATATTTTGAATATTTCGGTTAAATGGTTTAGGTTCGGTTTCACATGTTTGGAAATCAAACCGACCGAATTAACCGAATAACCCACTTATTTATATTGGGCCAGTTCAGTTGGCAATTTGTCGATTTGAGTTCGCTCATAGACGGGTTCGCGAGAAAGAATGCTGATTCGACCGACCGAGAAGTTTTAGATTATTTAGGATTGCGCGATTTGTGCGGCTTGCGCTGCAGGTCAAAGAGTTGCAGACCAAAAATATGGTTTTAACCAAACCAAACCAAACCAAACCGATATTTATTTGGTTGGTTTGGTTTGGTTTATAATATAATTTGGTTAGTTTAGTTTCATTAAATTTAAAACCGAATCCAATCTTTTTTTTTGGTTTGATCACCAAACCAACCACTTAAACCGAATGCACACCCCTAATCCCACATGCAAAACATGCAACATCCATGCTTGCCACCACTTACATTGATGAACATAAATAAATAATATCTCACACCACAGTAATCCAATTTCAAATTTCCCCCAAAAAAATAAATGGTAAAATTATCTGCACAAGAAAAAAAAACAACTGATACATGTCAAAACTCTTCTTTGTTTAATAGTAAACTCAGATTAAGCAACTAAAATCTGGTTAAAATTAATTATTTAAGCTTAACCATTTCTTAATTCTTGTTATAATCCTAGTTATTCTAACGAATAATCTCAATTTAGCCTCACTTCCTACCGAGATACGTGGTACTACGAACACTCTCGCACAGTTTTTACTCGTATTATTTGCTTTACTACGCATAATACCAAAAAAAGTATGTACTAAAGTGTAGCCACGCGATTCCCCCGTTTATAACTCTGATTATTTCGAACTCGGATAAAATAACCCCACCAAGTATGGCTTGGCTGAAATATCCCGAATCTAAATCCGAACCCGAAACTCACCGGCTCCGAATTACGCATTTCTAATATACTTTACCTTCTGGTGCAAAAACTTCGAGGAGAAATCTGTGGATGATTTCATAGCTGGTGAAGGTTATTACAGCAGCAGGAGTGGTTCTCAAGAGATTGGTGGCACAGCCGCGGTAGAAGCCAGCAATGCCTTCTTCATGGAGGACTTTCCTGATGCAGTCAATAACACCTTTGTATTTCTTTGGAGAATCCCGGGCCTGGCCCTGCTCTTGAAGCCTGGAGCGTATCACCTACCAAATGGAGAACTGATGAAGTGAATGTTCTTTAGAGAGGAGAAGACTACATCTACAGGCACTTATCTCTAAACATCACAGCAAATTGGATAAAGATGTAACCCTAATGAATGACCCATGCACAGCTCAATAGTGGATAAACTGAATTCACTGAATTACCCAGTGGATAAAACCTCATAATCTAATGAATAATTCAACGGATTAAGTTAAAAATCCACTATTGGGATATATGTATTGGTTATTGATTGAAGGTTTAACATGACTTGTGTAACATCTTTTTATAACACAGAATATTTGTACGATGAATGATAAAACACGACATTTCAAGTAGGAACCTTGTTGTACGTCCCGTAAATTTGAATGCTTTACTTGAGTTTCGAACAGTTTTTTGGCAGGTAGATTTTTAGATAGGTATATAGTTCACATGAACGACCAAAATGGAGTAGATATTGGTCCACCCCTCTGTACACAAGGGGCTTTTCTCATCCTACAAGAAGAAAAGCAAATAGCTTGCTCCCTCCCTACTCTCCAGATAGTTTCTTTTCCTATCATAGGAGGTGAACAAGTGCATAGCTCCCTCTTTCTCTCCTCCATCCACCCACTCTACCCCGAGGAGATAAGTCATCTTCCTCCCCTGCACACACAGTCTTTCATCCTTCCCTCTTCCCCCCGCCCCCCGTGTCACGGAGGATGTAGAATTCTATATAAACAAAATTCGGTGAGATGTAGACTGATGGGACTATTAGTTGAAAATCAAAATCTCATATCGCATTGGAGCCTGTACCTACATCCTTCCAAGGAAAAAAGTTTTTTCATCCAAAGATTGGAAAAACGTCCTCCCTCCCTGCATCCCTTTCTTCATTCTATTCCTTCTTCTCTGTCCTCACACTCCTCCTTCCCCACTTCAATCTCAATCCATCTCACCCGCCATCCTCTTTGTTCCACTCCCCACTCCACCACCGACAACTCCGCATGCACCATATGGCTTTGAATACAACAAGCTGCAAATTCATATATAGTAGAGTGCTACAACCAAGGAAAACCACAGTTCTACAAACATTCACAGTTCAGACAGAAAATTGATCTTAAGAAATGTTTGCTTTTGGATCAGGTAAGACTTTGAAATCAGTGAATAAATCGATAAAGATTTGGTTGGGAAACTGGGAAATCAATCTAAGACGAAAACTTTCACACACAGAAGAACAAGGTTTGAAAATTAACATAGAAAACATTTTGCGCAAAAGCCAAATCTTAAGGTGAAATCTCATAAACCAAAGAAGAAGAATCAAAACCATATATAAATGAAGTAAGAGTCATACAAATAGATGATCAGACAATGCAAAGAAAATTCAATGGTATACAATACACAAAGAAACCATAGATACACTGATTTGCACAAGGAAGCGACCCCACACAAAGAAGCCACAGATTCACAAAATGAAGCAAAATTCAAACCATGCACACTCATTATTTATTTGGTCCATGGTTTACAATGTTCACCATCGATTATGTTTAAAATACAAGTTAAAATACTATAAAAGATATCTGAAAAGAATCTCCTTTAAATCTACAGTACCTACAGTGCCTCACGGTTTGAAGTGCACGGAATATTTGACCCTCAAAAGATGTGCAAACTCCTAGGAAGTCATTTTCTCGATACGGTATGATCTGTAAACAAAGATTAACATCGCTATATAGATAAGATATTATCTCAAATCTAGAGTAAGGTAAGTTCCGATATAAGTTACATCAACCTAATAGTGAATAGGATCTCTTACAAAGAGTTTTTTTGTAGGGTTATAGTATGGTACAATTGTCCAAATGTAACCTTTAGTGCAAAAAGATGTGTAGCATAAGGTCCACCTTAAAGTAGGTGGTATAGGCTACAATGTACCTTCCATACGGTCCAATCTTGGTATGATCTTCTCAAGAAAGCTAAAAGCTCAAATTTAGGCACAACTTTATTATCAACCAACAACTATGAATTCACCCAATTGACATAGTAACATCCAAATTGAAGAAAAAATCTAAAAAGTGAAACATAAACAACTCTATCAAACTAAATGCATGGAGGCACATCAACTCTAGTTTCATCTTGATCCATGGCAAGCCATGAAGGCCCTAAGATTGCTCTCCCCCTCCTTACCTCGCCAGCCTCTTATCAAAATTCCCATTCTCGAGGGACAAGACAAACCGAAACTACTTCCTTTTTATTCGTTATTCAAGGGATCTATCTTCTTTTGGCTGTTGCCAGTCATATCTGGGGTTTTTAGGGTTTAGGCGCTCTCGGTTATTGTATTGGTTGAATCCATCCCCTTCCACATTCCTTCCCCCTCCACAAATGTCCCCACTCCTCTTCTCCCCAGCCTCACCCTTAACTTGTTCTTAAATAAACACACGTAAGTATATTTCACTAATATCTTACGTCTGAATACAAGCTAGAAATGGCTAAAATGCTGAATGAAAGCATGGGCGAACTAGGCTTGACCCTTGAATATCACCCCAGGTAAGTTTTTATTGCCACAACCTTCAAAAGTTGATAACAACCTTACAACATCTATCGTTCCTTTCTGTAAGTTTACATAACACAAAAAAACTTCAATTCATTCATGAGAAAATGACAGTACATCCAAGCCACATGAATAGAAGCACCCTTAAATTAATCCCAAGTAATTGGTAAACCATAAATGATGAACAGGCCACCACTTGCTGCCTGGCCAGAAATGCTAAAGAAATTCGTAAACCATTTGCAAGAAAATTTTATATATTAGGTTGTTTTGGAGAGAAAAAGGAGCCTATGATAGCAAACACATCAGTTGCTTTATGATAGAAAGAGATTAATAAAATACCTCATGTGGGTAAGTAATTGTTGATGCTAGGATTTTTGAAAGTGACGAGGCAATGGCCACATTTCCAGCACTGAGTTTATCAACAGTTGTTTTATCTGCACAGAAGAGGTAAAAACAAGCAATGATATCATGAATTTGACAGATTAGACAAGATGTAATATTTAAAAATATCTTTCACATAATGAAAAGACCTTTTTCAGCCAGATACATCTTAATTCTTTCATATGCTGGAAATTGGATGGAAACATGGCTAACCCCAACTAAAGAAGGAAGAAGACCACTGTCGAAATTGGGTAAATCAAAATGCAAAAAGCAAGCAGAAAAATTAGTACAGGAAAAGTTTATCCAGTAGGAATGTTGTAAACCAAAATCCTGCCTTTAAACAAATGATAACTTGCCTATATAATCCCTGGATCCCCTCTTCACGATTGATCCTTTTCAAAGCAGAAAATATGCTCTTATATGGCACCACTCCTGGCCTCATCGTCTGTGTCTGTATTAAAGAAGAAACAGAAGAGATCAGCCAAAACTATGTGCTCCACCTACTTGTTCCCTCGTGTTTGGTTTCCTAGTCTAGCAATTGAAAATCAAAATGCCTAAGGAAAACAAACATAAAAGGTGCTTCTCTAAATCAGAGGTATAAGGGAAATCTTGGAGGAAATCCTTTGAAAATTCACAAAGTTGATACATTATGCCCAGCTTTATTGAAATCTTATAAAGTGCGTATGATGTATTCTTTAAATAATAAAAGAAACCTCGATAGATCTAACAAAATACTCTTGGATGAGGATAATATAGAAAATGGCTGAGTGGACTGCAAACTAATGCTAAGATAAAGAATCCTCAGGTTATTGAATCACACAAGAAATAAGAATAGTATGTCAAACGTTCGTGAAATTAGCTTTACTATTAACAATAATGCTACATGAGCATCAACAAAACCTAGGGCAATGGAAACATAACATAGAACAACATTGAGCAATGTTGTCATTTGGATTGTAACTCAACTTTTGCTAGCAGATTGGTGAATATGGTTGGTCCTTACAGTCAGACTAGCTCAATCCATAATTAAGTTAGGCCATTGGCAAGCTGAGTATAAGGCAAGGCTCGGCTCATGGCCTTCACAAGTTGGCCCCCAGATAAAATCAAGCCAGAATATATCTAGAGCATATACACTTACCACCACAAGTCAGATTTGAAATACAACCTAACTTCCTAACAACTATTTGTTGCCACCTTCCTTCTCTTTGTATACCTTTCCTTCTCCTAGCTGATGCGAGATGGGAATGCGAATGATATTGAGATTTTTTATTAGCAAGACTAAATAGCAAATTATTTAGATTAAGTGCAAGAATATTTTCTAAATAAATCACAGGATAAATAAAATTTATAAATCCCGCAAATTTAAATTATTTTAGAATCAGAAATAAATTAGATTAATGATAAATAAGAATTTATTAATTAGATTAAGGTAGTCATTTTAATTTCAATAAATATAATATGAAATTCAGAAATTAGAACAGATATCTCGCATATAAATTTAACAGTAATTTTACTCTCAACTTTAAGATTATAGTCATACAATCAGAGCTAAATCGGGATAATCAAATAGAACAAATAATTTTATTGAGAACAAATAATCAGTGATTGGTTGAATTCGATGAGAAATTATATCGATGAAAGCAGTAGAAGTTCAGCATGAGAACGACAAGATCGAGCTCGACGATGTTGCCAGGGGAGGTACTGCGCTCAATACTGATGAGAGGCGTAAGGCAAAGCCAGCGAGTCAAGTGGAAGCGAGGAGCAACTGGCAGAGCTGGTGAGCGAAGGGACCGAGAAGCGGTAAAGAAAAAGGCTGAGCGACCGCGGTGGCGGGCACATGAGTGGGTGACGGACACATGCCTACAGGCATAGCTCTCGTGTGCTCCTGTAGATTGCTTAGCGCAAGGACGAGCATTGGTCGCACAGGCGTGGGGTAAGTGGCGAGTCAATAAGGATCTATGGTGTGGCTGCGCCTGTGGGCTGGTGCAAAACAGCAAAGTGGCTAAGCGAGGTGTATATGCGGGATCACAGAGATGAGATAGAAAGAGAGGGAAAGAGAGGGAAAGAGAGGGATGAAAGTTTAGATTTTTTTTTAATAGAACTAAGCTACTTGAAAGGTTCTCACCTAAAGTTAACTCATTCCTTTCCCATCACTAGGATTTAACAACTCAAATACACAATTAAATTTTATTCATCAATAATCATCCTCCAATACAACACTAGGTGAAAAAATTTGAAAATACAATACTAAATGTGAAAAATAAAATGTCAAATAAATCTGAAATAAATATGAAATTAATTTCATTGAAATAAAATAAAATCAACTTCAAACATGATCAATCTTCAAATCTTCCAAATCAATCTTAAATATTCATATTAAATTAAATTTCAATATAACTAATATGAAAATCTCCAATTAGCTCTACAACAACAACAACAACAACCAAGTCTTAATCCCACTAGGTGGGGTCGACTACATGAATCATTTGTTTCCATTGCGCTCTATCAGTTACCAAATTCTTATCTAAGTCTAAGTAACTAAGATCACTCATTGTAGTTTCTTGCCATGTCTTATTTGGTCTCCCTCTTCCTCTTTGTATATGGGCAAAATCCAATAACTCAATTTTTCTAACTGGAGCTTTAATCGGCCTACGATTTAGATGTCCAAACCATCTAAGCCTATTTTCTCTAAATTTATCCTCAATTGGTGCAACACCAACTTTCTTTCGGATATACTCATTTCTTATTCTATCTTTTCGTGTATATCTACACATCCACCTACATCCTCATTTCTGCAACATTTATTTTATTTGTATGTTTCCTCTTTACAGGCCAGCATTTAGCACCATATATCATCGCTGGTCATACTACAGTTTTATAAAATTTACCCTTGATTTTGGATGAGATTTTTCTATCGCACAACACACCAGAAGCATTTCTCCATTTTACCCATCCTGCTTGAATCCTGCTAATAACGTCATTATCTATTTTGCCATCATTTTGTATAATTGATCCAAGGTATCTAAAGCGCTCACTCTTCTTGACAATTTGATCACCAATTGTCACATCTCCAATATAAGTATTTCTTTCTTAACTAAATGTGCACTCCATATATTCAGTTTTTGATCTACTGAGATGAAAATCTTTAGATTCTAGAGCATTCCTCCAAAGCTCTAGTTTCGCTTTAGCTCCCTCTTTAGTTTTCTCAACAAGGACAATATCATCTGCGAAAAGTATACACCAAGGCACTTCATCTTGGATATGTCCAGTCATGACTTTCATAATCAAAGCAAAAAAATACGGACTTAAAGCCGAGCCTTGGTGTAATCCAACTGTAATAGAAAAATCCTTAGTCAAACCTCCTTGTATCTGAACAAAGGTAACAACTCCTTCATACATGTCTTTAATAACTTGAATATAAGCACTGCAAATCTCTTTCTTTTCTAAAACTCTCCAAAGTACTTCTCTTGAAACTTTATCATAAGCTTTTTCCAAATCAATAAAAACGAAATGTAGGTTTTCCTTTCTCTCCTTAAATTTCTTCATTAAACTTCTTAATAAATGAATGGCTTTTATAGTAGATCTACCTGGCATAAAACCAAACTGATTCTCTGATACTTTAGTATTATGGCGTAACCTTTGTTCGATCGCCCTCTCCCAAAGTTTTAAAGTATGACTCATTAATTTAATTCCTCTATAATTGGCACAATTTTGTACATCGCCTTTATTTTTATAAATAGGTACTAATATACTCTTTCTCCATTCATTTGACATTTTTTTAGTCTTCAAAATCATATTAAACAATCTAGCTCTAATCGATTTAAATCTGAATTTTGATATCATAGTGACTGTTACATTATGCTGATCTGTGCCCCCACTATTAGCTCTCCTCCAATCTCTTTTTTTTCCCTCACCCTCATCCACAAGTAATATTATTGAATGGGCTTTACTTTAAATATATGTCTTCCCTCTCTTCCTAGTGTATGCTTCATACTCATCAGCTTAGGTGAGAAAAGTCATTTATTTTTAATATATTATATTTGTATTAGTCGACCCCACCTAATGAGATAACATTTGATTATGTTTTTGTATATTTTTTATCATTTTGGTATCCTTAAAAGTACCGAAAGAATGTTTGGTACCTTTGATGTTCTTTTAACGCATAATCTAAGGTGACATTCAAGGAAGTTTTAGAACGTGAACTAGAACTTAGAGCATCATTTCATAGAACCAACCCTATCAAGTCAGATATGCATAAGATCCTTAGACAATTACAAGAGCCTTGTACAACAAGAGTGGGCAAGATCTGCATTCCAACCTTTTTAGAGGGTTTCCATCATGTTCAATCTATTTATTTATTATTAAATATCGTCAATCGTTTATGACAATTTACAGAAAAGGTTAAACATTTAAAAGTAAATTGCTTTCCAATATAGAATTTGCAATGTTCATAGAAACAAAAGATTAAGATCATAATTAAACAGGTTGAATCAATTTGAATATAATTTCTATTAAATAACTTCAAGGATATGAAAAACATATCTATATTTGCACTAAAGGAAGCCATACTTGAAGTCTAGTCTTTACAACCCATAAAGGATTAGTTACAGTTGCTGTTGCAGCACCAGCACCACATGCAGCAACTATATTTGCACCAATAGATAGCTGATTATTTGAATCAGCTGCATATGCCAATAGTGAAACAAAGAATCAAGTTGCCATGGTGAATCCTGGCTAATAACAATGTCTTTATAAGAAGAACTTTCAGAAAGACAGGAAGTTAACTTTAAAAATGTGAGAATGAAATAGTACAAATATAGGGGTTTGTTAGACAACCATATGTTTGGAGTATGCCTTTAAGTCCATCGTAAACTGTGAAGTACACCTATAAAATGGAATGACAAGCACCACACATCAACTTTGAATCCATTAGAATCAGTAATTTTGCAAAATTATGAAATCGAACTGAATGGCTCTAAAAGAGAGAATGAACTGTCTATAAAACATACTCCATTTTTTCAAACTCACATACTTTCCAAATTCATGAGAAATTTTACACTAATGCTGATACACATGATTATAATTTAATCTTGCAATTACAACACATACACTGTTTCGAATCAGAAGATGTAGATTACTCAAAAACACCTTAAATAAGCATAATAAATTCTTCATTCAACCTGCTTGATCCTAAAATATTACAATCAATATTTCATTCATGTAAATAAAGTAGTACAAATTATCGACAGATCCACAAAAATATATTCATGCAAAGAAGCATAATCAGGAAACAGCTTGCCACCCAAGAGTGCGCTCCGTTCAGACAAATGCAATGTTCAAAGTCACAGTAATTCTACATAAAGACATAGTAAGATCATTATGGCACACTTAAAGAAACAATCGCTATGAGAGCAATAATGTGTTAATCACATGGACAAAGCTGAAGCAGTGGACATTGTATTTGAAAAAAAAAAACATTTAAAAGGAGTTATACAGGGAATAATATAAATCATCTATCATTTCGCACATAACTACAAGCGAATAACAAGTCATCATGCAACCAGCTCAACCTAGAGATCATAGAATCAAATCTAAAGCGTCCCTATCCTGAAAATGGTGGGAGAGAGAAGAAATAGTGTCAATGCTACACCGGTTCTAATAAATCTTTCAGTTGGCCTAAGTCTAAGTTTCCACAGTGAAAGAAAAGAACACCAATAACTCGTTGGGAGTACAATATTATATGAAACTTGATTTTATAGTTTCTTCTTTCCCAAAAATCACATGGGTCATCAGCAGCTTTGGAAAAAACATTGAAAATTACCATAGACATACTGACATCATCTGTGATTCCATAACCTAAATTATTCTACTTCTATAAAGTGACTGCATTCAGGAATGTACTTACAGCCCAGTTTGGAAGCAATGCCAAAATTGTTGGTGCAAGACCGCGATACATTCCTCTAAAACCTTCATTTTTTACTATTTGCTGAAGGCTTGAAATAATTATACCCCCTAAAATATGTCAAGTAATAAGCTTTACAAGAACAGTTTTAACATGATAACATAATTCATTTCAATGGAAATGAAATATAACTAGACACACACAAGCCCCGGAGAATATTATATATAGGTGATCAAACAAGGTCGAAGCAGAATGATGCAGATCTTCTTAAATGATAAGAACAAACTTTGTATTAAAAAGCTCCAACACATTAGATCCAGCAGATTAAACAAGTGATTTAACAAAGGAAAGAAACAAGAGTGCAGATCCCCAGTGAAATTGTTACCCGAAAGTAGTTCTTCCAAACCAAAATAAAACAAAAACAAGGTCTTGTGATTCACATATCAATGATTAAACCGACCCAAATTGAACAATAAATCTAAAAATCAAAGTACACATCAGTAACATTTCAGTGACATATTCATCAAACTTCGTTAATTCTTTAAAAGTAAAGCATTTTAGGTCAGAATTAACTTCACAAAGATGTCACTTGGCACACACAGTAGGTATGCATGCTGCGCAACAAGCAAGTTTATTCTTATGAAATCCAACGCAACTTCTCTTCTGGGGTCATTAATATCATATAACACCAAAATTACAAATCATTAACAAATCGTAGTACCATCAGTCTAAGAAAAAGTATGGATCTACTATAGGTTATGATTATTAAACTATGATTGCTGTGTAAGTGTAGCAAACGTTCAGAACAACAAATTAGTCCAAATGGCCTTAACATCATGATGACCTGAACGAATACAACTTTCTAGGAGGTGCTTGAAAAAAGCAAAAAAACAAGCGGGAATAAAAAACTGTATGCGTGGGCTTCTCCAATTGTGTTTGTCATAACCCTCCGGGAAAACACATAGCTCAGTTATACTCAAAGTACACTCTCTCCCATCATTCCTTAATACAAGTAGAGAGGCTTGGGAAACTCAACCTAACCGAAAAATGAGAACATTGAGGTGGCCCTTAGTTTAGTCAACAGGCCAGCAACCATGAGTTAGCCTAATAATCTAACTCAAAAATTGAACCAGAAGGAAGAGTAGCCTGAAAAGCACGTCACTTCTATGGCGACTCAATCGGTAATAAATTGGTAGTCATGCACTTTAGGGGAACACAGAACCGCCTCAGCTCTAATCAGGAAAAAAAAAAAAAACAGTTTTTCTTGCGTTAGAATTTTATTTTGTCCCAGGAAGGACAACTCAGGCACGTGAAATCAATAAATACTCGAAGACGCCAAATAATATGATCCCCATTACATAACCAATACAGTCCCATCCAAAATTTGGAACAGAGAGAAACAGAAGCAAACCGCGACTGCTAGACGGCGGGAGGTTAGCCAGCCCATGAACCTGGAGCCGCGTCTTGATCACATCCAACGGGCAAACGAACGTAGCGGCAATGATCCCTGTGCCACCGAAAAAATCTGCCTCAATTCCTCATCAATGATCGAACAGAATGGAAACCAAAAACCCAATCCGCCACACGAATAATAGAAACAATAAAGAGGAACCCTAGCCGACGTACCTGCAGAGGCGCCGGCAAAGGCATTGCACATGAGATCCCGAGTGCTCGGGGCAACGTAGTTACACGACATCCCAGGGTCTCCACCTCAGCGAGAAGAAAGCTCGGAATCAGGCGCCGCCGGCACTAGGTTTCGTCGCCGGAGGGGCAGGAGGAATGCTCGCATGGTGGAGGTCGCCGAACTCCGAGCCAGATTCTTCCTCCTTTTTTTCTCGATCACAGCACAAAGCGGACTCAGCTAAGGTCAAGTATACATCGCGCAATCTGTGGACTTCCTTTTCATCTTTCTCCTTCTATGGTGATTTCAGTCATGTAATTCCATTTTTGTTGTTCCCATCAAAAAAAAAAATTCCACTTATCAAAAAAATATCCCATTCTTTTTTTTTGATAAAAAAAATTCCATTCTTGCTTTCCTCAAAGTCGGCTGAAGCCTATATATTAAAAACAAAAAGCATCATATACACAAAAAACAAAAATCTATTGGGAGGAACATGATGTTATCCCAACAGATATCAGAAACAAAAGATGAAGAAGCAATATAGTGGGCAGCCTCATTGGCTCGCCTATACACATGTGAAATTTTACAATAAGGAAAGAAAAACAAAGCATTAAGAGGATCACGGAGCTCGTCCGTGCTGTTACTCTCCGGCCAATGTAAAGCGGACTGGAGTTGATCAATGATAAGCTTAGAGTCACCTTCAAGCCAAATTCCTTGTATTTTACCGATCCACGGTTTAGCAAGTTCGAGAGCTAATAGCGCAGCCTGAAGTTCAGCAAGTTGCACAGCTTGTGTAGATAAAGAGCGACCCTGAACAGCAAGCAATTGGCCCTCAGAATTGCGAATCAAAGCTCTAATGGCAGCAATATTCTTGTTTTCAAAGATGTCAAATTCTGCATCATCATAAGTAAAATTTAAAATAAAATTTATAATATTCAGTAATAAATAAAAATTATATGTTACTCATAAAAAAAAGTAATTTTGTAACTCTCAAAATTAATATTAAAATTTAGTGGTTGAATAAATAAAAAAATATTCTTTAAAGGTGATAATTTTTCCTAAAATTTTTTTCTTTTTTGCTCTTTAACTTTGATGGTATAGATTATACATGCAAATAATTTATAAACAAAAGCCTTCTATTTATAGATGATCATTATTATTTATATTAATTTCAAATATGCATAGGTCTCTCTTTAAACTACCATTTTTAATAATAATAGATCTCTCTTTAAACTATCACATCCAAATCAACTAAAAATCTTATGTTTATTTTCATTATTTTTTTCCTTTATGCTTTGACTATCAATTTTATGCAAAAATAAAAATTACTCATATTTTAGTTGATTCAAAATTGACTCGATCGTCTTCCAGTTGGAAGCTAACTCACGCGAAAAGAAATTGATTCAACAAGTAATTGACTGAATATGTATATAAATATACATATTTGAAATTTTTACATAAAAAAAAATAATATTAGAAATATAAATATAAAATTTAATTGTGAATTTATAATATTATGTTTATTGCATTTAATATGAATAATAAATATTTTTATAACAAAACATGATTTATAATTAGGCTTGATTAAATTGAGCTCGCCTCGCTCGAAATCGACACGAAGCAAACCTTATTCAACCCACACAATTTTTTTACATCAATATATATGACTACAAGAAATAAGAGCAATTATTGAATTCAGTCGGTTAATAGAGAGCTGCCTCATCAGCACTGGGTGAGGCTCATTGCTGATGTCCTACTTGTTCAGTCGACTGAACGTAACAAAGTTTCGAAAAATAGTAGTATCCGATCCATAAAGAATATGCTGTGATAGTGGCATGAATTTGAAAATGGAGATATAATTATTTTTTTAAAAGTTATTTTATAAAGTATAATATTATGTCAAATAATATATAAAATTGGTGATTATTTTAGCAGTAAATTAAAGAATATTATCTTATAAAAATTCAACCTCCACTTTTAATGACTCAAATAATCACATATTGACATATAATGAGAACTTGGGTTATTTGAATTCGTAGAACTTAAAATTTTAAGTCCTAGATGAGAAACATAGAAAATTGAGTTAAGCAATCGACAGTCAGTATAAAACTTGTTGAATAAACGTGCTATAAATTTTTTTAAGAAATCACACTAAAGTTAAGGCATTTCCTGAAAGCGAGTCATTGTATTGCCTAAATACATTGAAAAATGTGTAACGATTATTGCATCGACACCTGAGCATAATGATAAGTGAGTAAGGGTACTCACATTATCGAAGAATGTGGGTAAAAAAGTTAACCCAAGATATTAGGATAAGATTAAAGACTTGAAATATAAACACCCTAACATGCAAGTTAATGAAGTCAGTGGATATTACAGTTCACAAGAAAATTAATAATTAAGAATGCCAAAAAAAGTGTTAGCTTAAGTTTCAAATTTCGGTATTTTGATAAGAATAGAACCAAGAATAAAGTAGGTATAATTCTTAATAAGAGTCTAAAAAATCATTTATTGAAGTCAAAAAGAAGAAAAATATAATTATAGTTTTAAAAATTATTATCAATAGAATTAATATTGTAAGTGTATATTTTCCAAGTAAGTTTGAATATAAGTATAATAAAAAATAAATTAGATGAGCTAGTACAAAGGATGCATAAAAAAGAGAGAATATTTATCAAAAAAAATTTAAACGAATATATTGAAAATATTGGTGAGAAATTTAATAACATTTATGATAAGTATAATTTTAAAGAGAATAATAAAGAGGGTAAAACTATTTCAGAATTTTTCTTAATTTATGACTTTTATTGAATAGATACATCAGATTGCATACTTTGTCAAATATATTTTTTATATTTTTTATTTCATACTACACAAAATAGAGGACCTCATGCATCATTTAAAAAAAATTTAGCAAACTCAAATAAAATTTAACTCAAAATTAAAAATTTTAATTTTAAATTGAGCCGACTCACTCAAAATCGCCTCGAAGCAGCCCTTATTCAGCCTGCACAATTTCTTTACATCAATATGTAATATAAAGAATATGTTATAATGGTGAAATGACTTTTGAAAACTAGAAGATATAATTATTTTTAAAGTTATTATATAAAGTATGACTATTATGTCAAATAATATATAAATTTGATGATTGTTTTACCAGATAAATTAAAGTATATTATCTTAACATTTTTTAAACGTTTCATCTTTAATGCAACCTCTCTACTTTTATTGAAGAAAAATATTTTTCTATATAACTAAAAATTAAAAGCTATGTTTCATAAACAATTTTAAAAGATCTTTCAAATTTTTCTAAAAAATTACTCTTTAGAAAAACTCTTATAATAATTAAAAAAAAATTATTTTCATACATTCCATACAATATTCTATAATATTTCAAATAACTACTACTATTTATCATTTATTACTTTAACTCGATTAGTATAAAAATGCATGTAACTAAGATTATGTTTAACCCTTCATTGAAGGGCTAGATATAACCAAGCCCTTAAATGAAATTTATCATTTGTGTTTTTTATTTTTATTTTTTTAAAATTTATTTTAATTTTATTTTTTAAGTTTTTTATTTATTTTTAAAATCTTTATTTTTTTTCCATGACTTTATTAGTGTGAATCTTCCTGAAACGCGATAATGTAATCTTAATTTTAATTAAATTAGCGTGAAACTGTTGTATAAATTCACATTCAAAATAAAAATTATTCTCTAAATATTTAACTTAAAGAGTATTACTTATTAAAAAAATTTCTAATAGACGTAAGTTTTCTTTACGTATATTTTGATAGTCGATCGTTGTTATATTTTAACAATAAAATGGTCGTATCTTTTGTCAAAAAAACTTTCCAAAAGCAGGATATATCACTACAAATGCACCGTAAGTCGTAGATAAGCAAAAATTCAGTAGGGTGCAACTAGAATCAGTTCGCCTCAGTTCTATTGGGAACTGAAATTGAACTAACTAAATTCAGCCTCAGTTCTATTGGGAACTGAAATTGAACTAACTAAATTCAATCTTGTTTTAAAAATCGAAATCGAATTAAGTTTACTAGACTTGAATCAAAACCAAACGGATTTTTTTTTGTTGGAGTCCAATTCGGTTCTTAGCTCTTCGTTCCAAGCTTAAAATAAGATTACTTGAAACACCACTATAAAAAATAAAACACAAAATCAAACTTAAACTCATTAAAAAAAAAGCCAAAATTAGCCCCTACATTAAAAAGCCAACACTAATTAACTATACAATATAAATATAATTAACAATTAATTCAATTTGAGTCAATTCTTATTTACCAGATAATCAAACTAAAGCCAACTCAAATCATTCAATTCTAATAAATTTACAAGTAAACTCGAACTAAATTGACGAATTTAACTCAGTTCTCGATTAATTTTCATTTGTTTCGGTATAAATTCACAGTCCTAATTCTCAGTACCAAAAACTCATTAAATTTAACCCTTATCACAATAAACTGTTTAGATTTTTTATTTTCATTTTTACTCAACAACTTTTTACCTCAGCAATCAAAATAAATCAAAATACTATAAACTATATATTAAAAATACTATAAAGTAATTAGATTTTAAGGTAAATTACATCTAAACCACTAAAATCAAAAAAATAATACAAGCTGATTGTAATTTTTCAAAAAAATCTCTATTTACATCCCTAATATTATAAAGTGCTATCATTTAATCTTAATTCAAAAAAAATTATTAATTAGTGTTTTTTATTTTTAGTAATTAGCTTTTTTTTATTTTTTTAACAAATAAATTTTAAAATATTGATATTTTTTAATTTTCAATTTTTAGATTAAAAACAAAAAAATGTGAAAAATTAAACTTAAAATTTTTATTAATTTCTGATGAAAATAAAAAAATATAATTATATTCTAAAATATATAAATTATTCAAACAATTAAAAAAAATTAAACTTTATAATTTCTATTGAAAAAAGCCAAAAAAAACCAAAAACAAAAACAAGACACTTAAAAGGATCAAAGCTATAGCCTTTTCACAACCTCTCATAAAACTAAATCAAAATCAAAATTTTTTAAAAATTAAAATCAATTGGCAACACCTTACAATCTCAAAGACCTGGATGCAACATACTCTAAATTTTATATTTTCACATCTATGGTAACTTTATTTTTTCAATTTAACCCTTGAGATAAACTTCATTTATGTAGATTTATGAATTTATCTCAATTTTTCATTTTTGCTTTCATTTGTTAGTTTATTATTCTTATCATTTAATTTAATGGTATAGACCGTATAGTATTAGTTAATAAAATTTAATATTTTATAATTAAAACTCTTAACATTTTTAATTCAGTTTCACCATATTAATAACATATAAAGTTCGTACTTTCAAATAAATCAAACTATTTATTTTGTAAGAAGTTAACATAAATCATTAGAATTTAATATTTTATTTTTACATCATAGCATTATGCTTAATCATATAATTAAACATCATATTTATAAATTAAAACTAAACATTATAGTTTAAATAAATATAATATTTTAAATACATAAATTTATACGTACTTATGTTTTAATTTTATGTAGTATATTGCACAAATATCTGCTAATAAAATAATAATATAAATCAACAATAATTTAGACAAATGAACAAGTTTCTGAAGCTTGAAGCTAGAAAATTTGTATATACACTTTACATAACATCATCTTTTTATTTGTGATATTTAAAAGAAATAAATGACATAAAAATTGAAGAACTTGAGACTAAAATATAATTGGCTAAGAAACAAACATGAAACCAACTTCATAACATAACATACCTGCTTCTAATCAACTCGACTAAAACTCGTATCAAAATATAAATAAGAAAAACAAATTTCAAAGCAAATTGGCTTGAGCACGGCACGGAGAGTGCCGAAAAACAAAGTGAAAATATAATTATCAAGAAAAAAAAAAGTTAAATTTACCAAAAACTGCATCTAGAAATAAAAAAAAAGTAGAAAAAACAGTATTAAGAAGATTATTAGAGATCAGAATTACCAGGATAGAAATTTGAGGGAGCATCAGTGGGCAAGGATGGAGGAGTTCCAGAAGGAATGCAAGCAGCTCCCTTCTCGACTGCATACACAAACAACCCCTCAGCCTCCATCACCGCGAAAACGTTAATTCTCCCACTGGCTCATCATTAATGACTACACACATGCTTCTACTCAACTCGATTAAAACTCAAACCGAATTATAACATGAAATTTCGAGCTGAGGCGTGCTCGTTAGGTATAGAGTGGAACAAAGATGATTAGAGATCACCATTATCAGGATAGAAATCTGAGGCAATATCTGAGGGCAAGGATGGAGGAGTTCCAGGAGGAATGCACGCAGCTCCCTTCTCCCCAGCATATAAACACAAGCCCTCGGCTTCTCTTACGATCTCATCAACATCGATTTTCCCGCTGAGATCATTGATAAACTTGACTAGTGTATCAAAATCCATGCGCTCGGTTATGATAGTTCTACGGTGCTTCTTCAGGATAGTAACACATATGTACAGGTGAAAATGCTCCGACAAGTAGTGAGTCCATAATACCTCCCACAAGCGCATCACATTTTTAAACTCAAATTCCCTGAATATAAATCAAACAACAAAAAGGATCAAAATATCCATGAGAATCATCCACATTATCATCAATAGAACCATGTTTTAGAATCAGCCATATAAATCCATTTAATCAAAAGCATTACTTTTTTTATTTATTTATTTAACTCAGGACAAGTAAGTTTAGATGATTTGGGCATATAAATCATATAGAAATTCCAATAAAGAGAGTTGAATTATTAGATTTTGCAAATATAAAAAACAAAAAAGGAAGAACAAAAAATATATGGCAAGAAAAAAAAAACTATATTATACACCTTTTTTTTATAGAACTATCTTACATGCTTGTAGTTAAATGAAAAGTTAATTGATAAAGTGTAGTGAAAACAAAGTATTCATGCAGTTGGTCTCACTTAATGAGATAAAGGCTTGGTTCTTGTTGTTGATTTAACCTTAGATGCCCATACTTAGAAATTACGGTAGCGTCATTCGAACCTGAGACCTCCTAATATCAAGCAAGCTCCTTCCCCATTAAATAAGGCGAACAACACACTTCTTAATGTTGCATTATTTACGTTAATATTATTACATTAAATCATGTTTAGATGGAGAAATTATATATTTCATGCAATAATTTAGCCATTATACATGTAAAAATTGTTGTAATGAATAAAGAAAGTGCCTTAACTAAGTTTGATTCTAACATCGTATTGATTCCTTGCTGCTTTGATGACCTTTGAATCCGCTGATCATCCCTTTAACATCTACAATGCCAAGTTTTAACAATCTATTTATTGACATAATTTGGCCAGTGTATGCCTATACTTTAGTAATGCATATTAAAATAATACCTTCTACTAATACTCTCTTATTTTAAGAAGTATAAAAGGCGACAATAGTTGCATATATGCCATCTATTAAATGGCAGAGGCTCTGGAAACAAATTCACCAACTGTAAGCGCTACAAAGTATAAGGCAAAAATTACTTACCTTTTAAATTGTATGAGAATCCAACGAAAACAATAGTAGTAGTTCAAGCAATCTGCTTGGCCAAAGTAATCGTGCAATGGGCGATCAAGAAGTTCCACCAACTAGAAAGGAAAAACTTCAAAATAAATGGCACTTTATAAATGTTGCAAATAAGAAATCTACTGTACCATCTTTATTAGCCTATAACACTCTAAAGCCTGAAAACCTCAAAAAACTTACAGGCAGCTGTAGCAAAGCAGATAATTACATTAAAGTGATGTTTGTTTCAATGTTATTGTGATGTTATATAATGTAATTTGGAAATTTTGATTGTTTAGTTTGATTATATATTTAGAAAATATTGTAAAAAGTTATAAAATTATTATTCTAAAATGACATTTACATGTTACCTAAAATTAGGTGATATTACCTAATTGTAATAGATGGAGGTAAAATTAGAATGATTTTTTATTGTCGTCTTTTAATATAATGATATTGAACAAAACAAACAATAATTTAGAGATAACACAGACATCTAGATAACATTAAACCAAATACTCCCTTAATCTCAAATCAATGAAAAATGAAAGCTAACATTGAACCAAAAGCTCCGTAAAATCTCTAATCAAGAAAAAGGAAGACAACAATGTATTGTGTACTTTACATATTTAATATATTTCAGCAATATGGATTTCTTAATAATTTTAAAAAGTAAAAGCCACAAGAATAATTACCACAATAATTACAAAAACAAGGAAACCAAAAACAATGCTTTTCATGATTTATAAAGAGCACAATAATAGGAAAAATAAATAGTAAACCACATGCCTAACTACGTAGAAAACAACACGCCTATAAGCAAAGCCACGTATAGTAGTCATGATTATCCCGACTTACAATAACAACAAAAGAGTAAATTCCCTTATGGTTTGACCCAGAATATGAACTATTACACCAGAAAAATTGGACATGTGGTCCTTCAATCATTTTCTCTATTAACTCTCATTGAAATGATTAAAACACCCTAAACAAAGAAAAATTACAATATCAATGATGTTTAAGCAATCCCAATAAGTAGACCTTAAACTATTATTCATATACTAGCTTGAATGTTGCATCTACCTATTGAAAATAAAATGCAAGAGTTCTTCCATAAAGTCAAATTAATAAAACCAAAGTAAAACGAGCATGAAGAATAAAAGCATCAGAGAAGTAAAGGTATAAGTTGCATTAAAAGCATGCGAGTAAAATCTCCATGGCTACCTTAGATAGTGCAAAAAGTTGGGAGTGCATGCCACTTTGATCACGGTTGAAGTTCGGTCCCAAACGCTCCATTAATGCAACGAAACACCAGAAAGATTCACACTCATCCTCAATCACAAAGAATATGGGTGACAATAGATCACTCATTCCCTGAAAAGTTAGAAGAGATACCCATTGATTTTGTGGAATCATGAAAAATATAACCATATAGGAAAGTGGAATCAATGCTAATCAAATGAAAATATATTATCATGATTCCATTGTAGAAGTTAGAATCGTCAACTAAGTAGAGTTTATGGTCTTTCATGAAATTGTTAAAGAAATAGATAGACATCATAAGTACATTGAGTAAGTTGCACTGAGAAAAATGCACAGATTAAAAACCAAATGATAGCAAAAGTTCTCCCACAAAAAACAAAATCAGGGCTCAAATATTCCTCAAATTTATTTAGAAGTAGTCCATGTTATACTCTGCTGCTATCCATCAATTGTTCACGTGCAACTATATAAATAAACAAAAAATGCCACCAAAGCTAGTAACAATACCAAGGGACACGATGTCAAGATTGTAATAAAGTTGCATTCTAAAAATATTCATCTCCAACACACAAAATGCAATTGTTGTGTGTATTTTCTACTTATGTAACTACACAATACATAGGAAAACTAAATATCTTTGATCAAGACAAAGTGTAGCATATACACTTTGCAAAACAAAAAAAACTAGTCAAGAATGTCAAATTAGTGGTAAATCACCAGTAAACGGGAAAAATGAAAGATGTCATATATGACAATCACACCAAGCTACAGTGGTGAGGACACGACGACATCGGACCGTCGATTTATTCCAGACAGAATCTACACTCGACGGCCGAGATCTCATCACGTGGCGTCGATCTGGATAGAGGATTGATTTGCAGATTTGGCAGCAGGCACAATTGGTGGTTGATCAATGGATTGAAAATCCCCATTTAAATCAATTTATTGATTAAAATGGGAATATTCCAAATTTTGGGCTGATCTCATTTATTTCCTTCTATTTTTAGTTATTCGCATTTGGCATGTTATAATCAGTTTTTATTTTCGCATTTATTTCTACAATTTGAAATTCGATTGTAATCGCCTATATAAGGGCAAGAACTTGTACTGCTTTTTCTTAGTCCTGGAATGAAATCATTTTGAGTTTGAATATTGTGTGTTATATCCCAGTAAAGAGAATAGTTAGGGCCTTGGGTGAAAATCCCTAAATACCTTAAAAAAATATAAGGTATTTCCCAAACTTTTCTCGCCTTTTAAAACAGAATTTCAGCTCAACAAAATCCAGTCCCCTTGATGTAATTTTTCAGCCCTAATATTCGATTTTCCTTTCTTCCTCTCTGCCGGATCGGGAGAATCGCTCGCGCGTCGCCCACTGTTGCTCCGCCCGCACCGCATTTCTCTCCTCCACCGGTGAGCGATGGCGACGCTGTCGCTACTCCGCTTCTCTTTCGACTGCAACCCTCGCCGAGCCCTCGCGCTCGCCTCCGGTCCGCCGCTCGGCGTCCCGACACGCCCGAGCGACGCCTGCGGAAGCTCGCCTGCTGCCGCCTCTGCTCCAATCGATTCGCCGGCGAACTCGACGCTACCACTCCAGTCGCTCCGCCGCTCGACAGCCTCACTCGCCCGAGCGCTACGTAGTCGCACTCCGTCCGCCTCGCCTTCGACTCCCGGCTACTCGCCAGCTACCAATGAACGCCGGCAATCTCGTCGTCACTGTTCCGGCCGAGCAGATCTGCCACCTCCGCCCCAGTGCTCTGCGGTTCCGCGCTCTCGCTCGGTTCGACCTCGCCGCACCCGTATCTGCCCTGTTTGTCGCAGCCGTCGACGCCGTCTCCCTTCCCCTACTCTGTCACCTCCTCACTGCCCGCTCAGCTTAGGCGATTCTGCCTCGCCGTTCGTCCGCCTCGGCACCATCAGCTTTGGGTCACCTTGATTCGTCCCCCGTGCTGTTGGAATCTCGACTATACCATGGTTCAGGCTCTCAGATATTGGAGGCATTATCTCCTACCCCAGGAGTTTACCCTCTATTCCGATCATGAAGCTTTGAGATACCTGAATTCACAGAAGCTCAACCCAAGACATGCCAAGTAGGTTGAATTTCTTCAAGAGTACACTTTTGTACTCAGGCATAAACCAGGAATTGAGAATAAAGTAGCAGACGCTTTGAGTCGTCGAGTCTCTTTATTAACTACGATGAGCATTGAGGTTGTCGGGTTTGACAGGCTAAAGGAGACATGTTGATTCCCCGATTTTGGAGTTATTTACACTACGGTAAGTTCGCGGTCGACTAGTGAGTACCCAGATTACCTCGTCCACGATGGTTACCTCTTTCACGATCATCACTTATGTTTGCCCCAGACTTCTGTGAGAGATTTTATGGTCTGGGAACTTCGTGCTGGTGGTCTCGCCGGTCACTTTGGGCGAAATAAGACTATTGAAGCAGTTGAGAGTCAATTTTATTGGTCAAGTCTAAAGAAAGATGTAGCTCGAATCGTTGCTCAGTATCGGACTTGTGCTGTTGCAAAACAGCAAAAGCAGAACACTGGGTTATATACACCCTTACCTATTCCTGATAGACCTTGGCAAGACTTGAGTATTAACTTTGTTCTAGGTATGCCTCGAACGGTTGCACGACACGACTCAATCTGTGTTGTCGTGAACAGGTTTTCTAAAATGACGCATTTTCTTCCCTGTTCGAAGACCTCTGACGCTTCTAGGATAGCTCGCCTCTTTTTTGATGGGGTGCCTAAAAGTATGATTTCAGATAGGGATGTAAAATTTACAAGCTATTTTTGGAAGACTCTGTGGCATCTCCTAGGAACTAAGTTAAAATTCTCAACCGCTTATCATCCTCAGACTGATGGCCAGACCGAGGTGGTCAATAGGAGTATAGGAAACATTCTTAAGTGTCTGGTAGGAGAAAATGGTAAGAATTGAGATCTGATCATACCTAGGGCTGAGTTTGCATATAATAATTCTGTCAATAGGTCCATAAGTATGAGTCCATTTGAGGTCGTGCATGGCTATAAGCCTAGGACCCCCACTGATCTTATTCCCTTACCACTGCACCATAGAGTTTCCGAGTCTGCACAATCATTTGTCGAGCATATTAGGCATTTGCATCAAGAGATCAGTAAAAGAACAAGTCTCAGCAATGAGGCTTATAAAAAAATTAGCGAATACTCATAAAAGATTACAGAAATTTTCTGAAGGTGACTATGTGATAATTCGAGTTAGACCTGAGCGATTCCCTTTAGGAGTCGTTAAGAAGCTACAAACTCGTGGGGCAGGTCCATTTAAAATATTAAAGAAGCTTGGATCAAATGCATATGTGGTTGATTTATCGTCGAATTTTGAGATCAGTACTACATTTAACATTTCAGATCTAGTGGCTTAAAAAGAACAAACACCAATACCTAGTGATCCATTTGAGCCTTCTTCTCCCATTGAGAGAGAACCTACCCCTAAGTGTCCACTTTCACAGCCTTCCACAAAAAAAGAGCAAATTGAGCAGATCCTTGATAATCAGATAATCTCGACTAGAAATTGCGGATATCAGAGATATTTGGTCAGGTGGAAAGGTGTGCCATCATTAGAGGATTCTTGGATCACTAGAGATGAGCCGCAGCAGCTTGATCCGGACTTGCTTGAGAGGTATTGCAGCAGAGTTGACCCTTACTCGACGGGGTCGAGTTCTTCGCACCCAGAGAGAGTTGGTGGGGACACGACGACATCGGACCGTTGATCTATTCCAGACAGAGTCTACACTCGACGACCGAGATCTCATCATGTGGCGCTGATCTGGATGGAGGATTGATTTGCAGATTTGGCAGCAGGCACGATTGGTGGCCAATCAGTGGATTGGAAATCCCCATTTAAATCAATTTATTGATTTGAATAGGAATATTTCAAATTTTGGGCTGATCTCGTTTATTTCTTTCTATTTTTAGTTATTCGCATTTGGCATGTTATAATCAGTTTTTATTTTCGTATTTATTCCTGCAATTTAACGCGCCGTTGCCGGGTCCCAAGTCCCGGATGAGAAATGCGGAGGGTTGCGTTAGGTAGTCGACAGCCAGCGTAAAACTTGTCGAATCAATCATGACATGAATCCTTTAGAAAATTGCGTTAAAGCTAGGGCGTTCCCTGGAAGCGACACGCTGTATTGCCTGAATACAGTGAAAAATGGGCAAGGGTCGCTGCATCGGCGCCCGGGTGTAGTGAAAAATGAGCAAGGGTCCCCACATCATGGACGGATGCGGGTAAAGAAGCTAGTCCATCATAGTAGAACTCAAGTCAGTAGGATTAGATTAGGAACTTGGAATATAGGCAAAGTTGTTGTTGTTGTTGTTGTTGTATTTATTCCTGCAATTTGAAATTCAATTGTAATTACCTATATAAGGGCAAGAACTTGTACTGTTTTTTCTTAATCCTGGAATGAAATCATTTTGAGTTTGAATATTGTGTTATATCCCGGTGAAGGGAAATGTTGGGACCTTGGGTGAAAATCCCTAAATATCTTAAAAAAATTTAAGGTATTTCCCCAACTTTTCTCGTCTTTTAAAACACGATTTAAGCTCAACAAAATTCAGGCCCCTTAATGTAATTTTTCAGCCCTAATATTCAATTTTCCTTTCTTCCTCTCTGCCGGCTCGGGAGAATCGCTCGTGGGTCGCCCACTATTGCTCTGCTCGCACTGCCCGTCTCGCCTTCGCCGCCTACCGCTTCGCCGGCCACCAGCGAGCGACGACGACGTTGTCACCACTCCGCTTCTCCTTCGGGTGCAGCCCTCACCGAGCCCGCGCGCTTACCTACGCTCCGCCGCTCGGCGTCCCGACATGCCCGAAAGCCGTCTGCGGGAGCTTGCCTGTCGCCGCCTCTGCTCCAATCGACCCACCGGCGAACTCGACGTTGCTACTCCAGTCGCTCCGCCGCCTCCTCTCCGCTGCTCGACAGCCTTACTCGCCAGAGCGCTATGTAGACGCGCTCCGTCCGCCTCGCCTTCGACTCCCGGCTGCTCGCCAGCTACCGATGAACGCCGGTGATCTCGTCGCCACTGTTCCGACCGAGCAGCTCCGCCGCCTCCGCCCCAGTGCTCTGCAGTTCGGCGCTCTCGCTCAGTTTGACCTCGCTGCACCCGTACCTGCCCTGTTTGCTGCCGTCGTCGACGCCGCCTCCCTTCCCCTACTCTGTCACCTCCTCATTGCCCGCTCAGCTTAGGAGATTCTGCCTCGTCGTTCGTCCGCCTTGGCACCATCAGTTTTAGATCACCTTGATTCGTCCCCCGTGCTGTTGGAATCTCGACTTGAAGTAAATCTGAACATCAACTGAATATTTCGAATATCTTGCGAGATCTTGTAGTGGCGTCTGCTATTGAAACTGCTTGATTTGCTCACTTGTGTGACCTGAACATTACTGTGCGATTAAATTGTTGTTGGGTAATATTTTATTGTGAGAACACCCTTTACCGCGTACCCTGGCTCTGACTTGTTGAGATATAGTTGCCTAAAATTATTTGATAAATTTATTAAATATCATTTGAGCATGTTTCTAGATATTTAAAATTGACTGGCTTCGTGAATGTATTTGACAGGAAAAAATGTGATAGAATGCTTGAAAACAATAACATTGGAAGTAACAAGGTTCTCAACTTCTCCAAGAGTGTTCAACTTTGATTTATGGCTGATGTGTATAGAGGTCGATCACTCTAACCAAAAAGGAGAATTTAAATCTTCATAAAAGTGGTGGGGACACCACGATCGACCGTCGATTCATTCCTGGCAGAGCTTATCGTCGACGGCCGAGATCTAGCCATGCTGCTTCGATCTGGATCGATTAACTATCAGGACAGATTTGGAAACATGGATGCTGCGGATCGCTAACTTGGTGGATTGGAAATCTCCATTCATTCTGATTGATTGGAGATTCCATTTTGGGATGATTTTATTTCTCGCATTTATTTTGTATTAGTTGTTTCTATTTTTGTGATTTTATTTTAGGCATGTTATCTGGTACTTCCTCGTTTGTGTGAGGAATTTATTACATTATGTATTTTTCTTTATTGAGTCAGTTTGTATGGAGGTCTATATAAACGTCTCCTTATTATTCTTATTTTTGCAATGCTAAATAAATCTGATTTGTGTTTTCCCTTGAGATTATCTGATTCTGGAATGAATCGATATCCCAGATAGGGAAAGGCTGGGGCCTTGGGTGAGAATCCCTAAACTCTACCCGCTCCAGCTCTTCACTCCGGATTCAATTCCATTCCTCTTGCACCATCCAGCATTCACCTCGACTCCTCGTCCACTCCGCCTGCGAGCCAGCATTCCCGCGACCAGTTCGCGGACTCCGATCTGACGTGGATGCGTCATCGTTCCCCAACGACACCGATTAC
This sequence comes from Apostasia shenzhenica, assembly GCA_002786265.1. NCBI lineage: Eukaryota > Viridiplantae > Streptophyta > Magnoliopsida > Asparagales > Orchidaceae > Apostasia > Apostasia shenzhenica. Next base: position 192,554 of record KZ452022.1, read on the forward strand.
GCAAACGCGCCTATTACACCGACACGCACACGACGACTCTGCACGATGTCCTCATACAGTTCCGTCAGACGTGCCTGCTTTCAACCCGCGTGCGCCCCAGCTCCGACCGCGCGCCCCGCTCCCTCAGCGCGCTCGCGTGCGTCTGTGCCCCGCCCGAGCGCGACAGCTGCTCGCCCGACAGCGCCGCCCTGTGCGCGCTTGAGCCCGGCCCAAGCTCGCTCCCTATAGCGTCCTGCAAGCCGCCCTGGGGCCCGGGAACGCCCAGTTCTATCGAAGCCAATCTACGCCCTGCACGCGTGCCTGCACCTGTCTGAGCCCTATTTTTTTGGGAAAATTACATCGTGGTCCCTGGATTCTCTGACTCAGGTACGAATTTCAACAAAGCCTTTAATCTAGTTAAGTCGAATAATTTGGATAATTTTTCTGCTTGCTTGTGATTTGCTCGAACTTGTTCCACTTGTGCAACCTTTCATTATTAAGTGAATTTAAATTACTGTTGGTTAAATATTGTGAGATCCATAATCCTGTTCCCCATTTCTGATTTGTTAAAAACCGGATTGCGCCCTAATCTGAATTGGTAATTTTTCAATTACTTTCGATCTAATTTAATTTAAAACTTGAAAGAAATCAGTTTTGTGGGTTTAATTAATTTCTCAGTCATTACAAAATTATTCTATGATATTCTAGTATTAGTTTGTGAATAATCTGCTTTATGAAATTGCTGATCTCTAAATTGCATCATCATTCGTCCGTCCCGCATCAAAAAGCTTGTTGCCTTCAGTTCAACTAAAGTGCATTACAAAAATGTGGGCTAAAGAAATATGGAGTTTTGGACTCACCTGACAATAACCAAGATCAAAATTGTAGAACGAATATGTCAACAATATGTCATGCAAAAGCTTCACATGTGGATTTTCATCTCCCTCATAGAATGAGAAAGATCTGTCAGTTCTCACCTTCATAAATAAGGAGACTAAGTTCAATATAACATCATGTTTGCAGTAAAAACATAATGCAATTTAAATTCATTACATGGATGTAACAGGAACAGCAAATAACAATAGTGTAGTTGCACCATTACCACATCCTTCTCAATAAGGCCCTTTCTTTCCCTGAACTTGGTGAATCTCCGAACCTGTGCTGTGGAGATACTCTGGAAAATTCCAAAATACATTGTTAGCTAGAATGGCTAAACAAGAATTAAAACACAGAAGGTTAAAACTATTTGCTAACAGAAAATCGGTTAAAACTACAATACAATTTCTGAAATACTAGGTGCCAACTTACCCAGGAGACACACTTGATGCGCCAGAGCATAAGAGCAAAATCGAGATACCATGGACGAATAATAGATTGTGTGGCATTACTTATATCAAAAAAATATTAGCAACACCATCATACTGAAGTTTAACCTCTAAGCTCGAGCATTCACAAGCCAAGTAAGTCTTTGATAAGCCTCTTGAAAACACAACATGCTCATTAGTTAGCAGATTTTCATTTACAAGAAGTCGTATTCATAAAAAATAGGTTGATAGTAATGTAGAGATCCTATTTATTTAAGCAAATTTATATTTCAAGTAAAACCTCTTAACAAGAAGAATAAGTGGGCTCAGGTGTTTCCCATGCGCATGCAACGACTACACAATCATCGCATTAGAAAAGAAAAGGCAAAAATGAGCATCTCTACATCTTCAAAACTGTATGAAACATTAATAGTTTTCTTAGATAAATGCATGAGGGTCGGTACAGAATGAGGTTAAATGAAATTAGATTAAAACCAACTTAATTACAGAAAAGCAGTATGCAGAGAAATAATTTTATAGAATGGTGTTGAAAATCAAATTACTCCAGAAAATAAAACAGTTACTAGAAAATTCACTAAACCAATAATGGGAGGAGGGTGATAGAGATGTAGATATAGAGTTCAGGATGTAAACACATCAGAAATCATTCAGTCATGAGGAAAGTGATTTGACAGAGGCAAAAAAGAATTCCAAAAAGAAAATGAGAAAAAGCAGCAAAAGTGAAAATAACTAGCTCAAGTGCCATTCCTCACAACTCTCAAAGAGACTGAAAATTTAATTCCACTTCAAAGAAAATGTTCTTTTTTCCACATAACATACGCAAAAGTAAATTATGGCTTTGGGGAAATATTAAGAAAAGGAAAGACAAAAGAAAGAATAGAAGACCCTAGAAAGTCACCTGCCACTGAGATTTTAAGCAGTCATACTCAGACTTCTTAACTGAATCAAGATATTCCCTCTCTGCATATGTAGAATCATACAAATAGTATCCCAACAAAAATTTCCAGACCTGCAAAGCATAAAAAGTCATAAAAAGAGAAATTAATACCATAAGGGATCATAAAAACATGACATGCATATGGCTGAACTATATGATACATGCCTCTTTCCGTGCATTAGGTTCAATACCCCCGTAGAATATTCTCTTCCTTAGTGCTAGAGAATCATTAACTCGGCCTTCTGAGTCAAAAAAGGTAGCCAACTGTAACATCTCAAAATTAGTCACGCAAAAATATGATGTGCAAGACTAAAGTGGACCACTGAAAATTCTGTCAAAACACTTCAGACAGCTTTTGATGAATACTTTCAAATTTGTAAGTGTGCGAAGAAAAAAAGTATGGCACATAAATATGAAAAATATAACTATGAAGGTTTATAGATGCAATTCAGTAGCCAAAACAAATCCTATTCAGTAGAACAAACTAAGGCTCTGTTTGATAATAAGAAAAAAAAGAAAATTTGATTGAAATTTTTAGTCATTTTTGAATGTATGATGTGAAATAAAGTAAGTTGGTTAGATTAAAAATTGTGTAGGATATGAAATAAAGTTGATTGATTTATTGTGAATTGTGTTGGATGTGAAATAAAGTGATTGTTTAATGTTGGAATTTGCGTGAGATGAGATATAAAATAATTTTTTAAATTTTTTTAAAATAAATTTAAGATTTTGGCCATGGCTAATTTTAGCCATGATTTTTAGCCCATTGCCAAACAGGGCCTAAAAGGACAAGAAAAGAAAAAAGGTACAAACTGATGGCAAGAGATCGAGGTTATCAAAATTACTATCACCAGTGATAGACAGGGAAATAGAGAAAGAATTAAGATGACGAACTGGGAATCGGAAGTTAATTATGCAAACACCTTCAAGCAGGTAAAATAAAAACAGGTAAAAATATCAAAATGGAAGGTGGTTTGTGGTGATTCATTTTCCTTATTAAGTATGCAGGATGCAACATCATTTAATTTATGTCATCCAATAAAAAAAGAAAAAAGAAAAACAAAATGATTCATTTTTCTTTGAGATACATACACAAATCAATAAATATGATACTCTTCTACACCAGTGAATTCCTACTTGACACAGAATTTGAAGATACTAACAGATTTGATTGTCAATAGGAGACATGCCAGATTTATTATGAATGGGTATTCCAAATAGTGAAATAATTAATAGAACTTTAAATTATTATCCAAAGCATGACGCAAAACCAAATTCCCGTGAACTTTGGTTCCTAAGTTGTTTCACCAATGCAGATAAGACCTGGGCATGAGCCTAGGCCCAGGAGAGATCCGAATGAGCTGACACAAAAATGGGTAAGACCAGAGTTTCCTAGCACAACACAAGAAAATAGCCCGAGCTAACCAGATTAGATTCAAGTTTAGATCAAGCTTTCTTTTATCTGTAAATACCAAGCTGGACACATCTACTCTTATTTTCCAAGTCCTAAATCTATTTACCTCTCCTAATGCGCTCTCACCTCCCTCTTCAAGTTGAAATTTTGATCAAATGGATACATTGAAAAATGTTAATAACTGATCAAGTGGACGATGTAAAAAAAATTAGAAGTAAACAATCAAAAAATATATTATATGTAAATAATCAGAATGTCTTTAAGTGAACTTTATTTATAATAAGAAGTAATAGGAAAGTAAGATAATCAACCAGCTACAAGAGTAGCAGAATGTTTTATAACTTTCTAAACATAAACTATAGAAGTAAAGAGGAAGGATTGCAAATCAAAGGCGATGGGTATTAATATCATAAGCTGAAGCATATTTAACTTTTCATGAAGATTGACTTGTCGATGTTATAAAATATCTTAAAAAGCAATGAAAATCCAAATGTGAATCCATTAAACTTTAAATAAAACATAAACATCCCAAATAAGTACCTCTCTGGAGTCCAAGGGATGCTGACGTGGTTCTCCTATATGTATTAGAGAGTTGTCAAACTGTCAACAAAATTCGTACATCATGAAACCAAATTGAGTAAAATAGAGGCAACTGCCATAAACAAAGTAACCAGAAAGTAAAAATTCAGCAATGCTAATATCTTCCTAAAAGGAAATCACTTGTATTCCTAATATGACAGATATCATAGGAAACGAAAATTGTTTTCCAATTCATGGCAGTTTGATTTGATTATGAAACTGGTTACTGGTAACTCATGCATGCATAAAGTATTTTTTAGTTTTGAAATTCTTCCAAATTGCAGTTAAAGTATGAATAGTCAACATGAACTATCTCGTTAAAAACAAAAACTATAAATACAGTAAAGTTTTAGGTTTATCCTCGAGAGTTCTACGAGTTCAGTATATGATACTTGTACACATAAATTTTGGTGGCACTTCAGATACAGGAAGAAATGGCCATTTCCAGCAAAGTTCTTAAGCAGCTAAAGCGATTACAACAAATGTACAAGTCATTTATAGAGGAGCCAACTCCAATAATGGTAACATTACACGATGCATTGAGAAAAACAAGCAGCTTCCTGACAGATATCAATACCGAAAAAAGAGCAACACTAATCATCAACCCGTAGGTATCCAGGGTTGTCATATGCAATGAAAAACAAAAGAGCCATCTATACAAAAAAGAAAGATTGAATTTGTATTGCAGGCATAAATTCATGGACTGGGATATTAGAACAATATCCATTAAAAATAAATCAAATATATTGGAAATTCAGGACATAAAATTTACACAATTATCAAGCATTTCAGAAAGGTGGATGTCGCATAATAACAAGGGACTTCCTCAGAATAAGCAATAATGTAGGATTGGGATAACGCATGCACTACTTCAGATATCAGTCAGAAGAATGTACTAAAGTTGGAAGAAGTTAAGAATAGCTACATAAAAAGTATCAAAAAGAAAAAAAAGAATAGCAATATAAATAATACAGCAGAATTCCTTAAATAATCAATATATAAAAACTGAAACTACCTGCAAGGGGTGTGAAGGCTCCAACATTTTATCTGACTTAAGAACTTTGCTCGAAGAATTCTCTCCAGAAATTTTCTCAAAAGAGGGGCAATTTTGATTCTGCCTTTCATGAAAAATGCTGGAAGTGGTTTCGCAAGCAAATTTTGTAATAAGGGAAAATTTCTCCAAGACTTGAAGAGAAATTTCAAAAGCAGGATCATGAGATTTCACTGCTTGCTGCTCAGCAAACTCCGAGGCACCAGAAGTTCCATTAGTTTTAGCTCTTCCAGAAGTTTGAGGTTCATCAAAAGCAAAAGCAGCTGTTGGACTTTTGACAGAGCTGGCCCTTGAATTGGGAACAGCCCTGGGCAAATCAAGAGATGATAGGCTTCTCTGCATCATTACAAAAAGGGAAAAGACGCAAATTAACAAACCATAGTTGTGCTGTCAAACCCCAATGTGGCCTGAAAGGCCACAAACTATAGTCCACTAAAGCATGTTTATCTAAGACAGATCTCAGGTCATGTTGGACATCAAAAAGGTACGAGCTTTGCTGGGAAGTCATTACATTAGTAGCCCAAAAGCATCTGCTTGATTATGAGCAATAGAGCATTAAAAAGTTGCACCAGAAGCATACAACAGAATGGAAATGGTGCGTCTTTAACCCTGGTAGTTACTTTTTCCCTTCATACCATGGAAGATGAACTCCACAAATGAACTATTCAACTTTAGCATACCATTTGTTTATTAAATTCTAACTATAGTGTCGAAAGCAATTATGTTAATATAACACATATGCTAAGAGAAGACGAGACCTAGCGACATACTTGGTCAGATGCAAAAAAAACATAACTGCGAAGTACCAACAAAAGAGCTGATTTCTTTCTTTTAAAAAGTTATTTATCAACAAAAAAGTGAGATTCTTCAACTATTGTTTGACTGAATAACCATGAATAGAGAGACTCTTGTAGTTAAGATGTAGAAACAGAAGCAAAAAAGTAACACAGCTGGGACAAATTCAGATGAAATGTAGCAGTTTAAGTTACATATGGCAAGCAAAATGTGCAACAAACAACTAGGTGCGAGAATATGACTCGAAGATTAATAGTCGCTTGATGTTCGAATCAAGCTTGACCAAAGTTTATTAAGCCAAGCCACGAGCTACAACCGGATTGGATCGAACATGGCTCGATCTCCATTTTTTAAATATAAATAAAGTATTTATTAATTTAATATAATTATTTTTTATTTGTACATAAGTACGTACTAACCGTGGCTAGAGTATCTGTTAGGTTGACCTAAATTCAAATCCTAGTAAAGGCAACTTATTTTTTATTTTTTGAAAAATTTCAAGGGCCCGAGTTAGATCGATTGAGACGAGTCAAGTTTGCGCTATGTCTAGCTCGACTCGAAGTTGAATCATTTCACCTCTTAATAGCAAAAGAGTTAAGTCTCATGATTCAACTAATGAATAGGTAGATCAATTTAATCTAAGCACAACTCCAAAAAGGAAATGACAACAAAGACTCAACAAACTGATATAGAAGGATAAGGCCATTAAAGTAATCGATGATTTAGATGATTATCAACGAATATATAGTTTTGTTAACGTTTACGATGAAATGAACTAGGAAAGTTTGCGTACGTGCCAAATGTGAACTGAACAAACAAGGCCTCGTCTAGCTTATGGCAACAAGATTTTTTTCAAGCTTGTAAAAGGGATAGGCCTCCACCAAAACCAATTTCTGAACCTATCAACTTTCTGCATGATAAGAAGAAAGCCTCAAGGAAATCTCTTGGAAAAGCTTTCTAACGATTGATGAAGAAAAAAATAAATATCTTTGGAGAGTAAAAAACTAACAAAAACAAAATGCAAAATGTTCTATTCAAAGGAACATCAAGTAACAAGCACTTTACTATATCTTTTAATATAAGACATTCATTAACGCACTACTGGCTCAATGGAACTTGGGAATGCAGATCTACTCCAAAAGATAACGAGGAAGAAAACATACCATTATCCTACTCTTTATCTGACATATAAAAACAATGCAGCCTTCAGATAAATGGAAAATGAAAGTTTGCTTTCCCAGTAGGGCAGTAATTTAGCATGTAAAATTTCAATGCTTTACTATAGGCAATTATTTCCTTCTCATAGTAGGAACCAAACTCAGCCAAACTCAGGTTTTTGTTAATAAGAACTAAAAGTGAAGTCACACAAATACTCCAAGAAACAACATCCATGCTGCGATTATTCTTCTTTCACCAATTCTTCATAGTTTCAATAATCAAAGCAGCATGTAATGAGATCTCATATTGGTAGCAGAAGACCAAAAATCTACAAAGTTTCACAATGAATAGCCATTTTGACGAACCAAACCATTACCAAAAAGGTGGTCAAATAACATGAAGCTGATGAGCTAAAGGAGAAGGAGAAATGGAGAAGAATGTTACCTTTATGCACCGTACAGGTTTCGGTTTTGATGAAAACAGTAGAAAAATAATTGGAGAATACCAGTTTTGGTTTTGATGAAAACAATAGAAAAATAATATGGGGATTTCAATATATAATGTAACAGCCACAAAACATTCTAACAAAACAACTATCAACAAACAAAAATTGTGATAAGCATCTGTCATAATTTGTCAACGATCTGCATCTTATACCATGCAATAGAGCAAAAAAGTGTAGGAATGACAGAATTCAGGGTTGCCTTAACTGAATGTAGTACATTGTACCAAACCACATCTATGGCATGATCGAATGGTGGCTCAACTGCAAAAGCTAGCTAGGCGTGGTTTCTGAAAGCTATGTGATACTGGTTAACAAAAGTGAACACACAAATTCAATAAAATTGTTACTTGAATTTTAATTTAGAAATAGAATCGATGCTAATTAAGTTTTATCTGGCCCTCACATCAAGGCATAAGAAAGGTAAAAATTCCTTTGGAGTATTATGTGATATAACAATACCTTGACAATTACGAAGGAGAATTTTGCATCAACAGGTCAATTATTACATTATTTGGACCTAAATGCTGAATTTAAGTGAAAGTAACAACAAATTTAATGCTGAATGGTGTAGGATATGAAGTGCCAACAAAAATAATGCAATACAAAGTAATAATATTTAATAGAGTGAGCAAGCAAAATATACTAAAGATAATAAAGAAGATAAACAAGACAGTTTGAGCAGTTACAATAAAGAATTAAGTGATAATGAACAACACAAAGAAAATATGAAGAATTTACGTAAATAAAAAAGTAACTTCACGAGAAGTTAGATGAAAACTGGGATAAGCAAAGACTTAAAACCATACACGACACTGATGGGAATATTTAACAAAATAATTCATAAAGCTAAACACGAAATAGTCGATATTGGGCTATTGATTATAATCATGATAAACAACTCAAAGAAATCGTGAGTCATATAAATAAAAATATTCCCATCATAAATAAAAATAAAAATATTTCACTAATATATCTTCCAAACTAAGCTTTGGAAGTAATAAAACCACAGAAACAAATTATTAGGAAAACAAAATGGCCATGGAAGATAATTTACATAATTTATAGCACTTTGCTTCAACATTATAGCTATTGTACTAAATTTTTATTTCTTTAAATTGACCTGAAAGTAACAATCTATTTGTTCGTAATATTACTTAAAAATAAGGGAGATTAATAAGAAATTAAAATCCATATGAAATTCCAAATTAGCCTTAGTGAAAAATAATATTTCTCACAATAAGAAGAAATAGAAAATTTAAAATAAATATCTCAAAATTTCCAAAATAAGAGAATGAGCAAAAGAATATTATTGAGAAAGTCCACCTTTGACATCCAAATAATAGACTTGACTTGCCAAACAGACAAGCGCTCTTTCATATAGCCTTCTAATATTAATTACGTAACAAAATATATCCATTCAATCACGAAATAACATTCCAAACCTGGACCTATACAAAACGCAAACTTTTTTCTAAAAAATACGAAACCTGAAGAGGGTCCTGCAAATCATTGACGAGAAATACATTCACATTATCTGCAGACCTGCAAGAATAAGCATTATAGCGACATGAGAGGCTTTATGATGTAGCTATGACAATGTTAATTAATCGTGCAGTTGGTTGCATGCTTACAAAGCTATAAGACACTAAAATTAGATTATGAAAATGCAGATTTTAACCTCAAGTAAAATGTAAAGAAAGCACTTCCGTTCTGAAATTTTTCAAATAAACGATTACTGATATGAGAATGATCAAAAGAGGAGCTAACCTCACAACAAGAAGGTGTTGCTTAAGGGTTGCAAGAAACTCTCTAATGCCCCCATTATAGAAATAAAGGGGGGGATATGCAAGTCCTGCATAAAAGCCACAAAACACGAGTAAAGATCTTATTCTAAACAACAAAATGCACCTGCATCTACACATGGACAAATGTGGAACAACGATTATTATATCTTCTCCCTCATCAACCACATCAAAATGAATAACATCAGATTCAAAAGGCCTTTGCAATTGCATCATAAATCATCATAATTAAGGTTTATTATATATAAATAACTCAGATTAAATAAATCATTGTTAAATTCAATTATCCTAGAATGTAACACAATGAAGGAAGCACTAGCAAAGTCAACAAAGAAGAAGATGCAAAGACTACATATGCTTCGCTATGATGGTCTTAATCACGATGCTATATTATTAAATGGTATCTAGGACAACATGAAAACTAGTAAAAATGCAAATTGCCTGGACTAGACAGAATATAAACCAATATTAATTAATGAAAGTAAACAATAGAAAATTGAATCTCCAATAAAAGAGCAAGTTTAAAGAACAGGATACATAATTAAAAAACAAACATCAACATATTAGTTGGATGTTTACCAAAGATATTAACTGATAATATCACAACATCATTGTTATCCTTGTCCAAACAACCAGTAGCATAACCATAATAACTTCAGTTCTAAACATGCATGCAAACAAAATGGACATGAAATTTATAGGACCTAGAAAGTAAATAATCAAGGAATTTGCTGCATCACTGATGGATAAGGCCCTGTTTGGCGCAAGGACTAAAACAGGACTAAAATAGGACCAAATTAGTACTAGTTTAAAAAATAATAATAATAATAATAAATAAATTTTTTATATTATTTTACACAAATTTTAATATAAAAAAATATTATTTTACTTTACATACTCAATAATTTAAAAATAAAAAAATCAATTTTATTTTACATTCTAGACTAAAATATTCGAATCGAGTATTTTGATCTAAAATATGAAATAAAGTTTTATATTTTTATTAAAAATTATTGAGTATGTAAAGTAAAATATTATTTTTTATATTAAAATTTATGTAGAATAATTAAAAAAAATTATTTATTATTATTATTATTGTTTTTTAAATTAGTACTATTTTAGTCCTGATTTTGGTCCTCGCGCCAAACAGGGCCTAAAGTTGCATTTGGGAAAGCTTTTCAATAAAAAAAAACACTTTTTTATACAACTAAAAGCTAAAAGCTGTGTTTGACAAAACAGTTTTTGAGAACATTTTAGCTTTTAAAAAGTTAAAAAAGAGCTATAGGAGAAAGCTAAAAATAATGGCTTTTCAAAAAAAATGCTTTTGCCATAACTAATCAAGGATGAAAATACTCCCAAAATAATAAAATTCTTAATAATTCTATCATAATTAATCATCATATAATAAATATATAATAACAATATATAATATTATATATAATATAAATAACATAATTATTAGGCATATATATAATATTATTTTAAATAAATAAATAATTATATTATAATATAATATAAAGTATAATTTATTATTAATATATATAATTATATAATAATAATAATATAAAAAATATATAAATTACCATGACAAATACATTTTTTTAAAATTTATAAAGTATAAATATAATAATTATATTTAATAATAATGTATATTTTATAATATTTATCATATAAAAAAATACACATACTTAAATATTAAATTATATATAATTATTTTATTAATTATCAATTAGATATATGTAATAATAATAATTTTATTTATATGTCTAACATGATCAAATTTATGAATTTTTTACACAGCACAGCATTTTTTTCCGAACAGTTAATCTTTTGATAGTAAGTTTTAATAGTAGTTTCCCAAACAAATAAAATAGCTTTATGCAACAGTACTTTTTAATATAGCTATATAGTACAACACTTTTTCATATAACACAGTAATACCAAACAGAGCTTAAGTAGTTTCTATCAAGTATAACCATATAACAATATTCTTCATATAGCACTATAATGACAAAAAGATGAGATAGAAGGAAAAGTTGTACAATACATTAAGTGAGTTAAGTTTTGATTTACCTGATGATAGAACGATAATAATATACTGCCAAGCAAGGGGAGGGATGTATCTATGAATACAACGTATGCACCTGAATGGCAAGTCATTGATGACATACAACTGTATATCTGAATTACACAACGAAATTGTAGGTCACAAGAAGTTTCTTTTGAAATTAATAGGTCACAAGAAGTTGCCATGTAAAAAGCCACAATACGCATTCAAATGAAAGAACCTCCATGCAAAAAATTTTGGTTTACCGACCTTTTGCTAATGTACTTGACTTTGATAAGTTCCGTGCATAATCAGCTTCATGGTGAATATGTATATAAGGTACCCACCTCTGAGAAAACAGGAACAAAAAATTCCGGTAACTGCTTCTAAGAGTATGCATGGTTAAACAATTCAGATTCCATTAATGAAATAGAAGATTGAAAACTTTAGCACATGATCTAGTGAAAAGAAGAAAACTTGCAGCATTAATATCATCATTCAAAATAACGACACACGATAGGCAATTATACATACAGATAAAGAATGTCACAAAATGTCAAAGGAAATTATAAAATGATAGTAAAAATAAATTTACAGTATAAATATTATCATCCAAAATGACAAAAGGTAAAAATTAGACATTTAACATTTTGCTGATAAAAAGCCTGTCACAAAACATCAAAAAAAGAACAACCAACCGGAAAGCATAGGGTTAACAAGAATGATAACCTGTTGGAAAGCTTAGGGTTAACAAGAATGATAGCATCAACACCTGACTTGGCTCCTCATGATCCACATCACCACCATCATTATCATTTTTGCTATCGGGCATAGCTTCATATATTTCCTTGTACCCAATAGTTGTAGTGGTCAGTTAGTATTTTATATTTTTGTTACTTGTAGTGTTCATATAACTGGAGTTGTGAGCACGAGAGTGTTATGTCACTAGTGTATGTGTTGATATGCATATGGTGCATGTGAAGACATAGTGTACAAGAATGTATTGAATTAGAATGGAATGGAGCATCAACAGGCGAAAATCACCTATCGGATTATCCATCCCACCATTGGACTATGCAGAAATGAACTCAGAAATACTGGAAAGGAGACCTAACCAGATGACCTACCACATTATCGGACAATCTAGGATAATAATAACGAAAAAGTATGACTAGATACTGGATTGTCTGCACATTTGAGACTAGCATGCCCTAGTAACACTGTCTTGCAGAGTCTATTGGCGATTTCAGCAATTCTTCCATGACTTCCCCCATGTCTCCAGCGATTGGTTAACTTCTCAACCACATCCAAGGGGGCGAGAGGAGGCCTACAATACCAGGGAATTTATAGGAAATAAAGGGGATGATGAATTGGTTTCGAGCTGTCCATCCCTATTTGAAAACCAAAAGTTGAGTCCTCTTTTTTCAGCAGAGAATAGAGATTGGAATTAGAGACAACTTTTGTGCACAAAAAGACCATGAGACTGACAGTCTGGTCGAGGAGGTTCCAAACATCATCCTGGGCTGAATGAACCTGAATTAGGCCCACCCAACTAAAGAGCTCAAGTCTAACTGCAGCATAAGATAATAAGATCAAGCCCAACCAGGCCTGGCTCGCACTAAGCTTAGTAGGGATGACAATATATGATCCGACCTAAACTTAAATAGGAAATTCCGAATATCGGTCATAAATTTTGACCCTCAGATTATGCATGATCGGGTCAAGTTGGATTTGGGTCATTTATAAACTTTTTTCTTTACATGGGTCGGGTTGGCAAGTTGACCCAACCCGTGTAATAATCGGATTTGGTTCTTGAGCTATTCGAGTCAGCTCGAATTCAGGTTCGAGCAGAACCTGACCTGCAAACCCATTTTACCACTCCTAGCTAAAACTAGTCTAGACTTGCAAATGGGTCGGGTAAGATTCGAAATGGCTTGTTCCAGATTCAGGTTGGGATCTTGATTCGAATCCGGTCAAGAGTGTTTCGCAATTCACTCTGGTTCGAATCAAATTTAGGACAAACTGGGTTTGGGCCCAATTAACTAAACATTTTATACATAAACGCATTATATATTATAACCTCAAACTCAAAAAATGTCCGCTAAAAGGCAAGATGAGGTGCGAAACAAAAACGTCGGAGCCCTCCGGACATCAATAAGTCTCCCACCTATACATGCCTTGGGGACGCCCACAAAGCCTAAGAACTTTCACACTGTGAAGCGGTCCTGAATAAAGTGCAAAGTAAAGAAAAGTAATTGAATCAACCCTATCTCTCTGATAGGCTAAAAACTAAATCAATAGAGGAAAACCCCTTTCATCATAAAAAGAAGGCCTGTAAGTCATAAAAAATCAATTAATGAAAAAATAACGACTTGCAAAACATACTTTAATTTACTAATATTACAAAGCAATTTCAACAAATTTATTAATTTTTAAAAGAAAAGCTTGATTAAAAAACAACAAAAGTAAAAAAAAAAAACAACAACAACAAAAGTTCAAATTCAAATCAAATTGTCTTTCATCTCACAAACAAAAGAACAAAAACTCCATGAGAATTTAAATATGCGAGCCTTTATATCAAACATAACAAAAGTTTGACAGACATTTACATTCTTAATGTATATGTATTAAAATAATTTGATACTTATAGTGTACATATGTGCGTATATTGTATAATTATATAAAAACAATAAAATTAGGCCAAGTTTTAATCAAATCGAAATGGGATCAACCCAAGACCCAACCCTAAAAGATTGGATTAGAATGGGTCCAATTTCAGATCGGACCATCAATTTTATTTGTTGTATTGTTAGCTATCTAATCAGTTAGAAGTTGGGTTGACTCGACCCATTTGTAGGCCTATCCCAATCTGCCCAATAATCAGGTCTACTATTAACAATCTAATCTTAACAGATCGGACATTGATTCGAGATTGAACTAAAAGTTTCAATTTGATTTCAATCCAATCCAGGATTTAGGCCAAGAGAGTTCGATTTGAACTCGATTCAAGCTAGGTCCAACTAGTTGGTTATTCATTCGAATTCAAACTAAGCCAAAGTCGATCTGAATTTTGATTAATCTTCAACCTTTCAATTAAAACCTTAAGCATCTATGTATTTGTTCATTCAGCTATTTTAAATCTTCCCAATCAGTCTTATTCTAATAGTTATAAATAAAAACAAGGAAAAAAACTGATTTGCATATTTGACAGCCATGGGAGGAAATTCTTAGGTAGTTATACACTAGGTTATAACTTAGAAACTAACATAGTGAAGTTAATTACATATATATATGAAAATTATTTATCGTAATTATCCTTACATTCTAATCAATTCAATCTCGAGCAAACTTGATCTGAACTTATGACAGCTCGGGATTTAATTGATTAAACTCTCGAGCGATAAAAATGGATCTTTGATTGACTAGCTTGGGTCGAGCTGATCTCAATTCAATTCAAAATCTGATTCAACGTTTGAATGACACTAACAACCCTCACTAGGAAGGCCATCTAATTTCCTACTAAAATAAGAAGTTAAAAGAGGCACAATAGAGATATTTTGCATGTGATTGCAAGTTCTATGCATAAGTACAACGGCTTTGTTATTGGAGTCATTACTTAAGGCTACATGAGTTCGTGCTTTATTGGATCATCGGGCATCACAATACCTCAATGCCCAAAAGAAGCAATGTAAGGCATGCAAAAAGGGTTGAGTACATGTTTGTACTTAAACACCATTCAGGTGTTGAAATTAAATTTGCAAATATACTAAGTAGGATAAGAAAACATACCATGTTGTTCCACATCATGGATGCACTTGTGGTAGAGTTTGAAAAGACAGTGTCAGAGTACACCATGTGTCCAGATTTCAAATAGACTTATACCCACTTGAGTTAGGTGTCAAAAATATCTTATAAAAGATGAGTATTTTTCTAAAGTACTCGCCAATGTATCCTCAGTCATTCTCTAAGGGAATTATTTAATTGACTAATTACACTTTAGAGGTCTATCTAGACACTTTGGACAAGACAAAACCATAGAGAATGTCAAAGAGCATTCCTATCAGCCAAAAATAAAGAGGGACATCAGAAGGTACTATCTCAATGTAGGGTTTGTTAAACTGTGAAAAACATTAGGAGGTTTCAAATTTCAGGAAAAACACTAGGAGGCGCAGTGGTATTCACAAACTATTGCCTATTCCCTGTATGCCATGAGAAGAACTTCATATGGACTCTATCCTAGACTTGCCTTGAACAATATGGGGAATGATTCAACTTTGGTAGTGGTGGGCCGCTTATGGCTCACTTCATATCATACTTTCAAGAAGATTGTGACGCTCAATGGCCTTCTAAAGTCTATCGCTTCAAATCAGAAAACTTGATTCATCAGCTACTTACGTTTGGAAAGATCTATAAAAAAAAAAAAAGATAAGAACCAAGATGATGTGCTATTGGCTTACAACCCCAAATTGATGGATAATAGATAAACCACAACTTGGGTTATTTATTATGGAATTTGGTAGAAGAGGATACATTTAGGAAGGATTTAAACCCCAAATGACGATAATCAAAAGGCGTAAAAACAAATCACCAGAAAAAGCGACGATCGCTGCTTTCTGACGCGCAACTGACCGCTAATCCTCTCCCCTATGTGTTGCGACGGGTGGATCGCAACATTTTCCTTCGAGTACACAACCTCAAATGCATCATTCTCGTCGAACCCTCCGGCCTCAACGGACTCCGAAAGCACGCCCATCCCCGATCCCTACAAGGAAAGATGAACGTCAGAGAGAACGATAACAACATCTCAGCGACGGATACGAAACGGTTAGGGATTTGCCTGGTGCTTGGCGGCGGCGTAGTCAGAGTCATCGGATAGATCGTGCTGTTCGTCGGCGTCCTGCATCACCGGCGGTAAAACACTGGAAACAATGATGAGGAGAAGCAGGGATTTGGAGCGCCACCGCCGTTGTGCTCGCTGCCTTTGGAGACTCGGAGGGGGGGGGGGGGAGAGCGTGGGGACGATGGTTGCTTGCTTGATGGATTTTGCTGATATTTGAGGCCTCGTTTGGTTTGCGATCTACAAAACAAAAAAATATTTTATTTTTTAAATTTAATAAAAAATTTATTTTAAAATTAAAAAATTAAATAAAATGTTAAATACTTTTAATTTATTCTATTTGTGTTGAATATGAAATAAAATAAATTTTTATACTTAAAATTTATGTTAAAGAATATTTGATTCAATGTTATCTTAATATTATGTTATATTATCTGAAAAAGATAATTATTTTGTTTAATAACATCTACAAATAAACTTCTATTAAATTATAAAATTATTAGTCAAAAATAACATCTAGATGTCATGACATTTAGATTACATAACATAATGCCAAGATAATAATGAACCAAACGGCTTCTTAGTTAAAAAAAATTATCTCGAACCAAATAAAACCTTAAAACAATAATAATTGTAATTTGTTACGAAAAAATATATAATTTGAGATTATTAAATTATTTAATAAATTAAATTTTAAATAATTTAGTTTACAATTATAGTTAATTAATTAATTATTGAGAATGTGCTTGAAAGACTCTTCCCAAAATGGAAACTCCAAATCAAATATAAGATTGCCTTGAAAATCTTTTAAATTATTACCAAAATAATAATTTACAACTATTGATAATTAATTAAAAAAAACACTCAACAAACGTTATATTCAATATACAATAAAATATGATATGAGATGATAAGTGAAATAAAATTAAGATAATTTTTATATAAAATTCAAATTTTCGAATGAAAAATATTACTTAACTTAGCTAGCTATATCCACAGCGTAGAAATAAACAGCTGTATAAAGTAGATGTCTGAATGATAGCTAGAGTTGTAATCGAAATAATTACTGGAGATGTGATTCGAGTAGTTGTAGTTCTCTTAAGAGAGAGATACGAGAAAGAAATAAAGAGGGAGAGGAGACTGGCTTGGAGAGAGATCTCACTTTAATTTTACTCAATGACAAAAATGTCTCAATTTGCTCTTTTTAAAATAAGATAAAAATATAGTTGATTGTTAGCCAGTTTTTATAGTTATAGCCAGAACCGCCCTTTACTAACATGGTCAACTTGTCCACTAATCGACCAAGGGTGTTATATAATGGTGTCTGAACTAAGATTTGATCCTTGCTCTTCTGCATATGAAATATTGAGCACAAAGCTAGTTCTCATAGCACTTTCCTAATGAATAACCAACTAAAGTGAAGCGATTGACCATGTCATGGAGCTATTCCACTATCTGCTCTTCTTAGCAAATTGATTGAGGAAGAAAATACAAGGGAAAAAATTGACCTGAAGCTTACTGATATTTATAGTAAAGTATGCATTCTGTAAGGTACTGACTATCTCAATATTTTAAATACATAATTATAACTTGCACTCCCTCTATCAAATTGAGAAAAAATTATCCATTACTTTTATTAAAGGAGAGGAAAACCTAGCTATCAATTAATATAAATATTTGTAGCTCGTAATTATAAATTTAAGCATAATGCTACATAAATATTTAATTTTGAGATTAATTAAGTAAAATATTATTTTTTATTTTAAATACAAAAGCCTTTCTTTAAAAATAATATATATATATATATAATTTTTTTAATTTTATAAGTTTCAATTATTTTGTAGGAGAAAATTAAATAAATTTAGATTATTAAATCAGATATATATTAGCTCAGTCATTAAGATAAAGAGTAATATAATGCATATTTACAGTTTTGAAGAAAAAAAAAATTATCCTTTTGAAAATCATTTTCAGTTGTATTTGTGAAGTAAATATAAACATTTTAATGCATTTCGTCAGTTTTTCGTTGTAATTTGAATAAATTTATTTTTAAATTAAATTTTTAAATTAAAAAAAAAACAAAATTTTCTCGGCCAAAAAGAGAAGCACAACCAATTATCTGCAATCACATACATAAAATTTAAATAATAAGAAAGTAATCACACTTTGCTAGATTCTTAAATGGAGAGAGGAGAGCGAGAGAGAGGGGGAAAGTAATAAAATAAATTTATAAATTTTTACAAATTTTTTAAAATAAGTATGAAATACTTAAAAAACTCAATGTTTCAATTGAATTTTTAAAATTATAGAATTACATCCAATTAAAAGCTTCCCTATCAAATATTTGAGTAATAAATTTTGATTTGCATTCTTTTAAAAGTGCTGCACATATATCTAAAATGAGAAACATGATCTGTGAAATAATAACAAAATACCAATTGAAGTCTACTAGCATAATAAATAATTAAATATTTATTGATGCCACCATGAGCAATCTCCTTGAATAAACAAAATATAAGAAAGTGTAACTCAAATAAAAACTAATAAAATCACACCATATTATAAGATTTAATATTTTTTTATTTTATTCTTATAAAAAAAAATATATATTTTTTTATTTTAATATATAATTTTTCCCTTTAGCTATGACCTTTTTACTCTACCTTTGTAAGTTAATTGTTAGGGTGTGTTTGTTTGTAAGGTTAAATTTAAGAAGGTTAAAATTAAATTTGGATAGAGATATTTTTTTATTGAAAATTGTGAATGATGTGAAATAAAGTTAGTTATTATGTTGGGATATGTGAGGGATGTGATATAAAGTTAGTTATTATGTTGGAATATGTGAGAGATGTGATATAAGTTAGTTATTATTTTAGTAATATGTGTAGGATGTGAAATAAATTTAATTTTTAATATTAAATTTTATGTGTGATGTGATATGCCTGGTTAAAATTAAACCAGGTTAATTTTAAACTCCTAGACAAACGGGGCCTGAAAGATATATATAAACATATAATTTTTAAGATTAATAAATAAAAAATTATTTTTTAGGATGAGATATGTAATTTCCCCAATAAAATTTTAATTTATTTAATTTTTTGCGGTTTGGCTCGGAGCCGAACCAAGTCGGTTCTGCCTGCGCGCAGGCCCGTCGAGATGAAATAAGAAAGGGAGGCCCTCATTTCTGAACTCGGTGTAGTTTTTCGATAATCACAGTCTGCCTCCCTTCTCCGTCTCACCGCAAAAACCCTAGCCAAGGGCTTTAGGGTATGAAATAGCGGAGGTCTCTCGCACCGCACCGTTCGTCGCCGGTGGTTGAGTAGCAAGATGTGGAATAACGGGCCATCGCCTTCCCCTTCCGCTCCGATGCCGGCACCTCCGCCTCCGGGGACAACTGGAGTGGCGGGGATGCCTCCGCCTCCGCCCGCAGTGCAGCCTTCGTACAGCATACCTCCATCACCGGCTGAGCTGGAGGCTCGCTTGGTGGAGAAGGCGAGGAAGTGGGATCAGCTCAACTCGAAGAGGTATGGTGATAAGAGGAAGTTCGGTTTTGTGGAGACCCAGAAGGAGGATATGCCACCGGAGCACGTCAGAAAGATCATCAGGTTCTTTCTTAACCTACCTATTGGTTTGTTTGTATTATGCAACTGTACAGGTTTGTGTTTTAATAGAAATATAGTTAATGGAATAACTCTTCAAAATACAGTGCATCCAGTTCATTTCGTATTTTATGGTTATTTGGAATGGTATGTCATTGTTTAGTTGCGGTTCCTAATAGCCAGTCTGGTCTATTGTGTTTAGTTTCGTATTAATGAGCCTTGAAGCACAGGAAAACTGGGTAAAGTAGGTTATATTAAGACCTAACAATGGATTTTTCTTTTGGGGTTTGTTGTTCGATGGTTTGATACTCTGAGCTATTTTGGCTGTCGGTGGCTCTGCCCTATCACTTGAAGGTCTTGTAGGATCTAATTTACAAGTGTTAGTTCTTCATGGTGGATTCTGTTCTATAGGTATCTGTAATATCTCATATATTGGGTAGATTGAATATTACCAATGTCTTTTATTGGTTTGTGTTTGACAGTTATATGTTAACAAAGTATCTAGTAAAGAAAATCAGTTTTCAATTTTATTTGTGACCACTTGCAATTGTATCAACATGTTTTGAAGATTTTTCCATCATAGAAGAAGCTCTAGAACATTTAAGCATCTCATTGGCTAGAGGTAAAACCTGCAGCCATGAAAACCGAAGACTTTGTTACCATTTGAATTTTGTAATTGAAACTAATTGAGGGCTAAGGGCCTTCCCATGTGTGAGCACCTAAACACAAGTGGGATGCATACAAGTAAATTTGAGGCACTTATTGAAAGTTTCTGTTGTCATGAATCTAAGATTTAATTTTATTCTAGATGTAATTGGTTTTTGGATGAAGGCTTGCTTCAGGAATGATATTTTCGAGCTTATAAGTGATTTATCCCCCCTTAAGTTTCTTATTGATAATTATAGCTCTTGTTAAGAGGTGAAAGTCATACATCATCATCTAAGCTAATTTGTCACATTTCTTGATTGAACAGAGATCATGGTGACATGTCATCCAAAAAATACCGGCATGATAAGCGTGTCTATCTTGGTGCTCTAAAATTTGTTCCTCATGCGGTTTATAAACTCTTGGAGAACATGCCAATGCCATGGGAACAGGTATTGTCCCTAATATATGACATGCTGACCACATACTTACATGTTATATCTTTCTTTTGACATTTCAGTTTATTTGTCTGATTTAGGTTCGTCATGTGAAAATACTGTATCACATCACCGGTGCTATAACGTTTGTCAATGAGATTCCATGGGTGGTTGAACCTATCTATTTAGGCCAGGTATGATATGTTACTTTGTTTTGTTTACCATTTCTTTTTAAAACTGATGCATTTAGTAGAATGGTTTTAACCAACACTTTCAGTTTGTTAGTCTATTGGTCCATAATGTTTAGGTAGTTAGCTGCAATACAGGTGATGGATGATGATGGAAAACTTTCAGTTGGTATTGGCTGCATATAGTGCTGTCTTGCTAGTTTCTTAATTACAATGCCAGTGAAAATCGAGAGACCAGTAGGGTTTTTAGGTGTTTGGGATACTTTTAGAGGCTTATAGGAGGATTTATTTGGAGTTTTTTTGGTAAGGAAATTTTATAAAATAAGCCTACAAACTTTTTTTGGAAGTCAAAATGACCTTTTTTGAATGGTTTATGCGGGCATGTGTATGATTTATATAAATAGTTCAACTTTTTCCCCTCTTACAAAGGTGCATAGGTTGGGGGGTAATCAGATTTGGCCTTTCCTTTTTTTTTTCTTGTTACTAAGGATGCCAGATATGGACTGAACAGCAACTCACTGTAATACGCAGTACTTTCTAATTTTCATTTTCATTGTTCGATCAAAGAGGTCTAATTCATTGTGTTGGAACAGTGGGGCACAATGTGGATTATGATGCGGAGAGAGAAAAGAGACAGGCGACACTTCAAAAGAATGCGATTTCCTCCATTTGATGATGAAGAGCCTCCATTAGATTATGCGGATAACCTGTTGGATGTTGATCCGCTGGAAGCTATTCAGTTGGAATTAGATGAAGAAGAAGATTCTGCTGTATATACATGGTTTTATGATCACAAACCTCTTGTAAAAACCAAGCTTATTAATGGCCCTAGTTACAGAAGGTGGCACCTTTCTCTTCCAATAATGGCAACTCTTCATCGACTAGCAGGACAGCTCCTTTCTGATTTGACTGATCATAATTACTTCTACTTGTTTGACATGGAATCATTCTTTACAGCTAAAGCATTGAACATGTGTATACCTGGTATGTTTTCTTGGCTTCCGTTTTTCACTGCAATGAAGTAGACTGGATTTCAGCTTTGTATTCTAGTTACATAAACTTGAACTGCCGGCCTAGTTACAATGTATGTCTTGAAATTATGTTATCTGGGATTTTCTTAAGATTTTAAATTGTCTCAGGAAAGTTGAATTTTGTAGCAGTTATTTTCTTAGATTTTAAAGTTAAAAAAATTGATGGTTTAGGTTTTAAACTTTGGTACTCTGGTAAGAATAAAAGCAAGAATGGAGTGGGTATAATTCTGGATAAGAGCTTGAAGGATCACGTAGTGGAAGTTAAGAGAAATTGTGATAGAATTATGACTTTAAAAATTATAATCAATGGAATGATTATTAACATTGTAAGTGTAAATGTTCCCTAAGTAGGCTTGGATGCAAGCATAAAGGAAAAATTTTGGAATGATTTAGAAGAGTTAATACAAGAGATACCTCAGGAGAAAAGATTATTTATTGGAGGAGATTTAAATGGACATGTTGGAAGTATTGCTGAGGAATTTAATAGTATCCATGGTGGATATAGTTTTGGAGAGATAAATGAGAAAGGTAAAACTATTTTAGAATTTTCTTCAACATATGATCTTGTAATTGCTAATACTTTAATCAAGAAGAGAGATGAGCATGTTATCACGTATAAGAATGAAACTTCAAGAACTCAAATTGATTATTTTCTTATAAGGAAACAAGATCGCTTGGAATGTAAAGATTGTAAAGTCATTCTAAGTGAATGTTTGACTACCCAATATCGATTAATGGTTTTAGATTCCAAGATAAAGTATTAGAGAAGAAATAATGAGTCAAAATCCTATCCTCGGATTCGATAGTGGAATCTAAAGAATGAGAACAAATGTATATTTAAGAAGAAAGTTCTAGAACTTGGGCAATGGAACATTAACGGGGACATTGATCTTATGTGGTTGACAGTTGCTAACTGTATCCGTAAGGTGGCGAAGGATGTGCTGGGAGAATCCAAAGGAATGATTCTAAATAATAAAGATACTTAGTGGTGGAAAGATGATGTACAAGAAAAAATCAAGGAGAAAAAGATTTGTTATAGAGATTGGTTTAAAAACAAAAATAAGGATAAGTGGGAGAAATATAAAGTGGCTCAACGAAAATCTAAGAAAACAGTAGGCAATGCAAAAAATATGGCCCTTGAGGATTTATATAAGAAGCTAGACACTAAAGAAGGAGAAAGACAATTATATAGGATTGTCAAGGCAAGAGATAGAAAAATTAAAGATTTAATTGAAGCAAAATGTATTAAAGATGAAGATCAAAAAGTACTTTCATGGAAGAAGATATCAAAGATAGATGGATGAGTTACTTTCAACAGCTTTTCAATGAAGGTTGTGAAAATTCAATTGATCTTAAAGAATTCAGCACCCTAAAAGAAAGTAAAAATTACTCTTACATCCGATGTATTAGTAAAGCTGAAGTCTGGAAAGCTTTAAAGAAGATGAAGCATAAAAAAGCAATAGGACCAGATAACATCCCAATAGATATTTGGCAGTGCTTAGGAGATGAAGGAGTTTCTTGGCTCACTAGATTGTTTAATATGATTTTGAAGACTAAAAGGATGCCAAATGAATGAAGAAAGAGTATATTAGTATCTATTTATAAAAATAAAGGCGATGTACAAAATTGTGCCAATTATAGAGGAATTAAATTAATGAGTCATACTTTAAAACTTTGGGAGAGGGTGATCGAACAAAGATTACGCCATAATACTAAGGTATCAGAGAATCAGTTTGGTTTTATGCCAGGTAGATCTACTATAGAAGTCATTCATTTATTAAGAAGTTTAATGGAGAAATTTAAGGAGAGAAAAAAAACTACATTTGGTTTTTATTGATTTGAAAAAAGCTTATGATAAAGTCTCAAGAGAAGTACTTTGAAGAGTTTTAGAAAAGAAAGAGATTTGCACTGCTTATATTCAAGTTATTAAAGACATGTATGAAGGAGTTGTTACCTCTGTTCGGATACAAGGAGGTTTGACTAAGAATTATCCTATTACAGTTGGATTACACCAAGGCTCGACTTTAAGTTCGTATCTTTTTGCTTTGATTATGGAAGTCATGACTGGACATATCTAAGATGAAGTGTCTTGGTGTATGCTCTTCGCAGATGATATTGTCCTTGTTGAGAAAACTAAAGAGGGAGTTAAAGCGAAACTAGAGCCTTAGAGGAATGCTCTAGAATCTAAAAGTTTTCATCTCAGTAGATCAAAAATTGAATATATGGAGTTCACATTTAGTTAAGAAAGAAATACTTATGTTGGAGATGTGACAATTGGTGATCAAATTGTCAAGAAGAGTTAGCACTTTAGATACCTTGGATCAATTATACAAAATGATGGCGAAATAGATATTGACGTTATTAGCAGGATTCAAGCAGGGTGGGTAAAATGGAGAAATGCTTCTGGTGTGTTGTGCGATAGAAAAATAATGTTGCAGAAATGAGGATGTTAAGGTGGATGTATGGATATACACGAAAGGATAGAATGAGAAATGAGTATATCCGAAAGAAAGTGGTGTTGCACCAATTGAGGATAAACTTAGAGAAAGTCGGCTTAGATGGTTTGGACATTTAAATCGTAGGCCGATTGAAGTTCCAGTTAGAAAAATTGAGTTATTGGATTTTGCCCATGTACAAAGAGGAAGAGGGAGACGAAAGAAGACATGACAAGAAACTATAAGGAGTGATCTTAGTTACTTAGACTTAGATAAGAATTTAGTAACTGATAGGGCGCAATGGAAACAAAGAATTCATGTAGCCGATCCCACCTAGTGAGATTAAGGCTTGGTTGTTGTTGTTGTTGTATCTTCTTAGTAAACCTGCTACTATTCCTTAGGATTCTATAATTTTGTGTCATATCATTATCTTTTAACCACTAGTTGAAGTACGCTACATTCTCTGAATTTTTCCAGGAGGCCCAAAATTTGAGCCTTTGTACCGTGACATGGAGAAAGGTGATGAGGATTGGAATGAATTCAATGACATAAACAAGCTTATCATTCGTCAGCCTTTGAGGACAGAATATAGAATAGCTTTTCCTCACCTTTACAATAATAGGCCGAGGAAAGTCAAGCTTGGTGTCTATCATTCTCCAATGGTAATGTACATTAAAACTGAGGATCCTGATTTACCAGCATTCTACTATGACCCATTGATAAATCCCATAACTTCCATTAACAAAGTTGATCGACGGGAGAAGAAAATTCTTGACGAGGAAGATGAGGAAGGATTCTTCCTCCCTGAGGGGGTGGAACCTTTGTTAGAAAACACACAACTCTATACAGATACGACTGCTGCTGGAATATCACTGTTGTTTGCACCTCGTCCATTCAACACAAGGTCTGGTCGCATGAGGCGAGCCGAGGATATACCTCTTGTATCAGAGTGGTACAAGGAACATTGGTGGGCTTTCTTCTTTCTTTTCTATTCCTTGCTTTTACTTTACTTCATTATCTTGCATTTATTTATTTGTTAGTGTTTTTTGTTTCTCAATTTCAGTCCTCCGTCATATCCAGTAAAAGTTCGTGTGAGTTACCAGAAATTGTTGAAGTGTTATGTCTTGAATGAGCGGCATCACAGACCTCCAAAGGCACAGAAAAAGAAACATTTATTCAGGTCACTTCAGGCTACCAAGTTTTTCCAAAGCACAGAGCTTGATTGGGTAGAAGCAGGCCTTCAAGTCTGCAAGCAGGGTTATAATATGTTGAATTTACTGATTCATAGAAAAAATCTGAACTATCTTCACCTTGACTATAATTTCAATCTGAAGCCTGTGAAGACACTCACCACAAAGGAACGTAAGAAATCACGTTTTGGAAATGCTTTTCATCTATGTCGTGAAATTTTGCGTTTGACCAAACTTGTTGTTGATGCCAATGTCCAGTTTCGTCTGGGTAATGTAGATGCATTTCAATTGGCTGATGGTTTGCAGTATACATTCTCACATGTTGGTCAGTTAACTGGTATGTACCGTTACAAGTACCGCTTAATGCGGCAGATTAGGATGTGCAAGGACTTGAAGCATTTGATTTACTACCGTTTCAATACTGGTCCGGTTGGAAAGGGGCCTGGCTGTGGCTTTTGGGCCCCCATGTGGAGAGTATGGCTGTTTTTTCTTCGCGGCATAGTTCCCTTGTTAGAGAGGTGGTTAGGTAACTTACTTGCTCGTCAGTTTGAAGGCCGTCATTCTAAAGGGATTGCCAAGACAGTCACAAAGCAACGTGTTGAGAGCCACTTTGACTTGGAACTGCGTGCTGCTGTCATGCATGATGTCCTGGATGCAATGCCAGGTGAGTTGATGGAAAACTTTACAACCGATGGAATTGATTTTATTTTTTGTACATCCTTGAATCTATTATTTCTTCATTGTAAATCTAAAGTGTACGTTCTTTTGCTTGTATAATTGAAGAGGGCATTAAGCAGAACAAGGCTAGAACCATTCTACAACATTTAAGTGAAGCATGGCGTTGTTGGAAAGCCAACATTCCTTGGAAGGCAAGTTGTTTTATTACTAGATCGTTGAACCGTTAATATCTCGATTTGATAATGAGCATTATCTGTGTTGGCATTGTTTGAATTGTGCTTGCATATTGTTGTTCTCAGGTCCCTGGACTTCCAGTTCCTATTGAGAATATGATTCTTCGCTATGTAAAGTCGAAAGCAGATTGGTGGACAAATGTTGCTCACTATAATCGTGAACGTATCCGAAGAGGTGCGACAGTTGACAAGACTGTTTGTCGCAAGAATCTGGGGAGATTGACCCGCTTATGGTTAAAGGCTGAGCAGGTACACCATTGCTGCAGCTTTTTGCTCATTAACTTTTTCAGAAAGTTGGAAGATTGGTATGGTCGTGCTTGGTCTTTCTTTTGGTCTTTCTCTTGATATTCATGGCTTGTTTTATGCTCCCGTGTTCATCTGGTCATCACCCCTTCTAACTTCCTACAAACCCTGAACCATCTGAAAAACCGTTTCTTCAGCTTGTTGTGGGCTTGTGTTCATTTTATGATCCTTTCAATTTTGGTGGAAGTACAAATATGCTCATATATATTGTCTGGCTTACAGGAAAGACAACATAATTATTTGAAAGATGGGCCTTATGTTACTCCTGAGGAAGCAGTTGCCATCTACACTACAACTGTGCATTGGCTGGAATCAAGGAAATTCTCCCCTATACCATTTCCACCATTATCATACAAACATGACACTAAGCTGCTTATTCTGGCGTTGGAGAGGCTGAAAGAATCATATAGTGTGGCTGTGAGGCTAAACCAACTCCAGAGGGAAGAATTGGGTCTTATCGAACAAGCTTATGATAATCCACATGAGGCATTATCAAGGATCAAACGGCACTTGCTTACTCAGCGTGCATTTAAAGAGGTACGCATGCCTGATATCCAAAATGATGTCTTCCCCTTCACGTTTTGCAATAAATTAATATGTAGTCCCCCCCCTTAAGTTCTGCAATAAATTGATATGTGGTGCTGTCACAGGTTGGCATCGAGTTCATGGATCTGTATAGTTATCTTATTCCTGTTTATGAAATAGAACCTCTTGAAAAGATCACTGATGCCTACCTTGATCAGTACTTGTGGTATGAGGGTGATAGGAGACATCTGTTTCCAAACTGGATTAAACCTGCTGACTCTGAACCACCCCCACTACTTGTGTACAAATGGTGCCAAGGTATAAACAATTTGCAGGGAATTTGGGACACGAGTGATGGACAGTGTGTTGTTATGCTTCAGACTAAATTTGAGAAATTCTTTGAGAAGATTGATTTAACTATGCTCAACAGGTAAGTTCTAGGACTATTTTGTTCTTTGTGTTATAATTCATTTTTCTGTAATGAATGCCTTGATTATTCTTTTTCGCAGGCTTCTTCGCTTGGTCCTTGATCACAATATTGCAGATTATGTCACTGCTAAGAACAATGTAGTATTGTCTTACAAGGATATGAGCCATACAAACTCTTATGGCCTCATTCGTGGTCTGCAGTTTGCCTCCTTTGTTGTTCAGTATTATGGGCTTGTGCTTGACCTCTTACTTCTTGGTCTAACACGAGCTAGTGAAATTGCTGGTCCTCCTCAAACGCCCAATGAGTTCATCACCTATTTAGATACAAAAGTTGAGACAAGGCATCCAATCCGTTTGTATTCAAGATATATTGATAAAGTGCACATGCTCTTCCGCTTCACACATGAAGAGGCACGTGACCTTATTCAGCGCTACTTGACAGAACATCCAGATCCAAATAATGAAAACATGGTTGGATATAATAACAAAAAGTGCTGGCCAAGAGATGCTAGAATGCGGCTCATGAAACATGATGGTAATTTATTTTTATGGTCTTACTTTCTTTTTGATGTATTGGTGCTTATTCTTGTCTGGCTCTACAATGCAGTTAATCTTGGGAGAAGTGTTTTTTGGGACATGAAGAATCGACTTCCTCGAAGCATCACAACTTTGGAGTGGGAAAACAGTTTTGTATCAGTTTACAGCAAGGACAATCCTAACTTGCTATTTAGCATGTAAGTTTATTGACTTCCTGTTTAGCTTAATATATTGCTAGAATGCTAGCTTTATTCTGTCTCTTTTTTTGCATTATTTAATAATTGAAATATACTGGAACTGCTGTTTAAAATATTCTACATTTTGTGTAATGTGTCTTGCTGCTATACATCTTTTAATTTATACTTCCTCCGATGCATTTGGTTTGCACTGGACATCACCAGGTCAACGAGAGTGCCACTTCCTTGTCATTTTTTTACTGGATATGGCACTTGTTTTACATATATTGCTCATTTTGACATCTGTAGTATATTCCAGGTGTGGCTTTGAGGTTCGGATTTTGCCAAAGATAAGAATGACTCAAGAGGCATTCAGCAACACCAAAGATGGAGTTTGGAACTTGCAGAACGAGCAGACAAAGGAGAGAACGGCAATAGCCTATTTGAGAGTTGATGATGAGCACATGAAGGTGTTTGAGAACCGCGTAAGACAGATTCTTATGTCCTCAGGATCAACAACGTTTACAAAGATTGTCAACAAATGGAATACTGCCCTTATTGGTACACTCAATTTATTTACAAACTATTGAAAATTTTATGTAGCTTGCAATCTTTCTATCATTATGCAAAGCGCTTCAAATCCTTCTGCTATCTGCAGGGCTAATGACATATTTCCGTGAAGCAACTGTGCATACTCAGGAGCTCTTAGATTTACTGGTGAAGTGTGAAAACAAGATCCAGACACGCATAAAGATCGGGTTGAATTCAAAAATGCCTAGCAGGTATAATTCCCTTTGTTTGGAGCTCTTGATTTCTTTGAATGCTTTACATACACCATATCTGTTTCTTCATTGGTTCCAGGTTTCCCCCAGTCATTTTCTACACACCAAAGGAGATTGGAGGTCTTGGTATGTTGTCCATGGGACATATATTAATACCACAGAGTGACCTTCGTTACAGCCAGCAAACTGATGTTGGGGTGACTCATTTCCGAAGTGGTATGAGCCATGAAGAGGATCAGCTTATTCCCAACCTTTACCGCTACATACAGGCATGTATTATTGTTTTTATGGCTAATTCTTATATCCACCTCAGCTGACCACGTTTAGGTGGGGAGTTAATGCTTTGTTATCATTGTTGTTGTGTAGTAGTCCACCATAACTTTATGCCCTAATCATTCTGTTTGTTTTCTAATTTCTATTAGCCTTGGGAAAGTGAATTCATCGACTCACAACGGGTCTGGGCGGAGTATGCACTAAAGAGGCAAGAAGCTCAGTCACAAAACAGGCGATTGACACTTGAGGATCTTGAGGTGTGTAGGACATGTTTTGTTTGCTTTATATAAGTTGCATTTCTCTCATTGCTGTTATCCTGACCTCTTTTGTGATTTGCATCTGAAAGGATAAATATTGTTTTCTCAATATGGAACATGGTGTATATCTAGTAATGCATGAACCTGAATAGGGCTGTTAATGAGTTAAGTGAGTTTGAGTCAACTTGAATTAGAATATTTTTAACAGTTCTAAACCTGAAGTTTCTTTTTCTTTGACATTTCTGCCTCGATCTGAATAGGATTTTCGTCATTCTAAGGTGCCATGATGATATGCATTCTAAAATGAAGATTATTATGCCCTTTATTTACTCTGTTTTGTTGCTAAATAAACTATCACTACAACCTTTTGACAGGATTCTTGGGACAGAGGGATACCTAGGATTAACACTCTCTTCCAGAAAGATCGTCATACCTTGGCATATGACAAAGGTTGGAGAGTTCGTACCGATTTTAAGCAGTATCAAGTTTTGAAGCAGAACCCATTTTGGTGGACGCATCAAAGGCACGATGGTAAGCTGTGGAATCTGAATAATTACAGGACTGATGTCATCCAAGCTTTGGGAGGAGTTGAAGGAATCCTGGAGCATACACTGTTCAAAGGGACATAGTAAGTTCGATTTATCAGTTTTGGTCTTTTGATGTTTCAATTGAATTATGGACATGTTATTATGCCTTTTTCTGTCCCTTTTATTTGTTGAACTGATTGGTCTTGTCAATTCAGTTTCCCAACTTGGGAAGGTCTCTTTTGGGAGAAGGCATCAGGATTTGAAGAGTCTATGAAGTACAAGAAATTAACCAATGCACAACGGTCTGGTTTGAACCAAATTCCAAACCGTAGGTTCACGTTGTGGTGGTCCCCTACCATAAATCGTGCAAATGTTTATGTTGGGTTCCAGGTGCAGCTTGACTTAACTGGTATATTCATGCATGGAAAAATTCCAACCTTGAAGATATCTTTGATTCAGATATTCCGTGCTCACCTTTGGCAAAAAATTCATGAGAGTGTTGTTATGGATATTTGCCAAGTTTTGGATCATGAGTTGGATGCTTTAGAGATTGATACTGTGCAGAAAGAAACAATTCATCCAAGGAAAAGTTACAAGATGAACAGCTCGTGTGCTGACATCCTACTTTTTGCTGCACATAAATGGCCGATGTCTAAGCCTAGCCTAGTTGCCGAGTCCAAGGATGTGTTTGATCAAAAGGCAAGCCAAAAATATTGGATAGATGTGCAGCTTCGTTGGGGAGATTATGACTCACATGACATTGAGCGGTATACCCGGGCAAAATTTATGGATTACACAACCGATAACATGTCAATATATCCATCACCAACAGGTGTGTTTTCTTGTTTTATTTGACATGTGTGTTGTTTCTCCACCAGAAAAAGAAAGAAATGGAATTGTAGTATTTTTACTCTAATAAATGATTATTCCTCGTTCTCATTTACTTGCTTCTTCAGGAGTAATGATAGGTCTCGATTTGGCATACAACTTGCACTCAGCTTTTGGCAATTGGTTCCCTGGTTCAAAGCCATTATTGGCTCAAGCTATGAACAAAATAATGAAGGTATCAGGTCTATGATTCCAATTGTTAACCTCAAGGATATTTTCTTCCCGTTCTTTTATCTGATATACTTTTGTTTTATGTTCTCTGTAGTCAAATCCTGCTTTGTATGTTTTGAGGGAAAGGATTAGGAAAGGCCTGCAGCTATATTCATCTGAACCTACAGAACCATATCTTTCGTCACAGAACTATGGTGAAATATTCAGCAACCAGATTATCTGGTTTGTTGATGATACAAATGTGTATAGAGTTACCATCCACAAAACTTTTGAGGGAAATCTGACCACTAAGCCAATTAATGGTGCCATCTTTATATTCAATCCGAGAACAGGACAGCTTTTTCTTAAGGTATGGTTACTCTTTTTTTTTTTTTTAAATTTATATGTGGGCTAAACCTCTATTTGACATATGACTAACTTTTGGTTTCTCCAGGTTATTCACACAAGTGTGTGGGCTGGTCAAAAGCGTCTTGGACAATTAGCAAAGTGGAAAACGGCAGAAGAAGTGGCTGCTCTTGTGCGATCATTACCTGTTGAAGAGCAGCCAAAGCAAATCATTGTCACTAGGAAGGGAATGTTGGATCCTTTGGAAGTCCATTTACTTGACTTCCCGAACATTGTCATCAAGGGAAGTGAATTGCAGTTACCCTTCCAGGCTTGCTTAAAGATTGAGAAGTTTGGTGACTTGATTCTTAAGGCTACTGAACCTCAGATGGTTCTTTTTAATATCTATGATGATTGGCTCAAGAGCATCTCATCATATACTGCCTTCTCTCGCTTAATTCTCATATTACGTGCTCTACATGTGAACAATGAGAAGGCGAAGATGCTATTAAAGCCTGACAAGACTATCATCACTGAACCTCACCATATTTGGCCAACGCTTACAGATGACCAATGGATGAAGGTATTTCATTTAATTTTCTGTAGTCTTACCAAAGTTTTTACCCCCTTCCACCAATTATATGCTATTGACTATATTCCTTATATTACAGGTGGAAGTGGCTCTAAGAGATTTGATTCTCTCTGATTATGCAAAGAAGAACAATGTGAACACTTCTGCATTGACCCAGTCTGAAATTCGAGATATTATTCTTGGAGCAGAGATTACTCCACCTTCACAACAGAGGCAACAGATTGCTGAAATAGAAAAACAGGTAATTGATCTGGACAAATAGAGTTTTATTTTCAGGTTAAAAAGTATAGGGAATTTTTATTTTGTTATGTGGATTTATTATCACACCATCCCATTATAACCTAAACTTTGTATTTGCAGGCCAAAGAAGCTAGCCAGTTGACTGCTGTTACTACCAGGACAACAAATGTCCATGGTGATGAACTTATTGTTACTACAACTAGTC
Source organism: Apostasia shenzhenica (assembly GCA_002786265.1). Lineage (NCBI taxonomy): Eukaryota > Viridiplantae > Streptophyta > Magnoliopsida > Asparagales > Orchidaceae > Apostasia > Apostasia shenzhenica. The sequence goes on from KZ452022.1 coordinate 225,648, forward strand.
CCTATGAACAAGCGGCATTTGGATCTAAAACTGATTGGAGAGTGAGAGGTATATCAGCTACAAATCTGTATCTTCGTGTCAATCATATATATGTCAACTCTGATGACATCAAGGTATGAATATGGAATTCTTTCTGTTCTTCCTTTCCCTCCCTAGTTCGTAATTCTTTCAAGGGACTCATGTTCAATCGATGCCTTTTAATGAGCAGGAGACAGGCTACACATACATCATGCCTAAGAATATACTGAAGAAGTTCATTTGCATAGCCGATCTGAGAACCCAAATTGCTGGCTATATCTATGGATTAAGCCCTCAAGATAATCCACAAGTGAAGGAGATTCGTTGTATTGTGATGCCGCCGCAGTGGGGAAGCCATCAACATGTTAATCTCCCATCTGCTCTTCCTGAGCATGAGTTCTTGAATGATCTTGAGCCATTGGGATGGATGCATACACAGCCAAACGAGCTTCCCCAGCTATCTCCTCAGGTGAATTCATTATCGTTATTGCCTTATCCCTCCTGCTTGAGTCATTTGTTTATTTTTAATGAATTTGTTTACTGTATTCATTTTGTTATCCCAACGCCAATCTCTCGATCCGACTCTACCGCACTCACCGACATTCCTCGGGACGGCGCATTGCCATCGCAGTACCCGCCCCACAGCATTTCTGCAATATTCTCGAGCTGTTGCTTGGAGACGCAAGAGTCTCGCGGGAACCTCGCATTTGTTCGGAGCTTGTTTCCACTATTCTTACATATTGACCAAGCTGCATGCATTCATCTTCATTATTTCAACATTCCCTAATCACACCTATAATTTTATATCTATATACAAAACGAGTCAGTAAATTGTATGGTGGTGAAACCAGTTAGCTGTTTGGTTGATTCAAACCAACTGATTAGCTCAACCAATACCCTGACCTGTTCAATAAGGCATTAGGAAATTTTGGTCGGTTTTTGACCTGCATTATTTATGGTCTGACTTGATTGACTAAATTATGTTCTAGTCAACCCACCAACCTTTATTTACAGCAGAAATTCTTATAATATGATGTCAATTCATTTTATTGCAAACCTGACCCATGATTCGGATTTGAGTTGGCCAGTTGAGTTGTTGAGTCTAATCATAAATTGTAAGCAAAGAAGCACAGGAATCTCTATATGCCACTTATCATGTCCCTTATATCATATCATGTCACTATATCGCCATGTCATGTCCGAGCTTCCTAAGCACTTCTACAACATTGGGAAAATCTGCCAAATCCTACGCCAAATTACACTATTACAAAGCTATAATTTGATTCTTTTAGTTTTGTTTTATTCTTTGTTTCTATTCAATGAATCAAGTTTTCTTAATGCTTCATGTATTTTCTTAAATATGAATTGTTATCTATTTTATTAAACTTTATAATATATTATTATTTTATTTGATGTATCATTCTATATCAATGTTCTATATTTTGGATAGTTGTGTTGTTGTATTATTTTGTGTCTCGTGTCCTCATATTATTCCCCTACTTCCTAGATTAAGACCTAATCAGTAACCTTGATCTGACCTCACTACTTGCAGGACGTCACATGCCACGCCAGGATCCTAGAGAACAATAAGCAATGGGATGGCGAAAGATGCATTGTCCTAACCTGCAGCTTCACGCCTGGGTCTTGCTCATTGACTGCATACAAGCTCACACCAACCGGATATGAGTGGGGTCGAGCCAACAAGGATACTGGAAGCAATCCACATGGTTATCTTCCAACGCACTACGAGAAAGTTCAGATGCTCCTCAGTGATCGGTTCTTAGGGTTTTACATGGTTCCGGATAACGGCCCTTGGAACTATAACTTCATGGGAGTAAAACATACTGCGAGCATGAAGTATGGCGCGAAGCTTGGTATTCCTCGAGACTATTATCATGAGGATCACAGGCCCACTCATTTTCTCGAGTTCAGCAGCTTGGAAGAAGGAGACATTGCGGAGGGAGATAAAGAAGATACATTTTCTTAAGTGATCATCTTCTCTTAAAACACTGTAAGTCTGAAATTGTAATATCTTTATATTGTACATATAGATTATTCTGATCAAATTTTAGGTTGTTTGGGTGTTTTCATCCATTTCAATGCTTCGAAGTGTTTCTATCAAACTTCTCAAACTGTACTGCCTTCTTATTGCATTGTGGGCAAATCATATCCTAGATGCGTTCTCACATAGTTTTGTGATTTTTTTTATGGACAACTCTCTCCCTCTCTATCTTCGCTTCAATTGATATTTTTTTCCCTAGCAGTTAATCCCGTTTTATTACGTTGTTTATGTTGGTTTATATTATAGATTGTACATTATTTATTATTATTTTTATTTCTTGAGATTTCAGTCAAGTGTTCCTCAAACATTCATGATGTTGTATAAGTGCTTCTCAGGTGTGGTCTGTAGCTGCTATTTTATTTATTTATTTTTTTTTGTAAATTTTTTGGTTATTTGGGTGTTACCATTCGCAATATTTACAGTACTAACTCTGCGATCTACAGTGTATTTACTGTATTTTTGGCAAACTATATTGTTTAGTTTTTCTTCCTAAGTTTTCCCTTATAAAGATTTTAATTGGGTTTCCTTTTTTTTATGTTTTATTTGTTCAGATTTTTAACTGATGACAGGCTCTAAGGTTAAAGTTTTTGTATGTAATATGATTATTTTAACCTTTTTGCATGTATGATCAACTCTTGACTAGGGTGAGATTCAGGTTTTGTGTGTGCTGTGGTAGTTAACTTTATTCAGGTTATGAATTTTTTGTTTTATAAATTATATATGAAATGAAATAAAATTAGTTGTTATGAGATATATTAATGATGTGAAGTAAAATTAATTTTTTATTTGGAGATTATATTTGAGATTAATTATAAGGATTTGAATTTTGTTGTTTAATATCCAAGTACTTTTCCTTGTTTCAATTCTTCCGATTATAAATATTTTTCTTTTTCTTTTAATCTTTATTTAAATTTTAATTAATTTCATCGAGAAATTCAAAAAGTTCGGGAGCTAATGTAAATCGCTTACGGCTCCGATCATATAGATATTTGCGACTAAAAATAAAAAAGTGTTTATTTTTTTTTAAATCAAATCGTTTCTTCCTTATTTTCTTTCAAAATTGCACTTTATGACCTAGTGACTTAAAAGTTTTCAGCAAAATTAATCAAATTATAGTACATGAATCTATTAATTATCATTTAGGTCTTGGAGATTAAAAGATAATATCACATAGATTTATAATTTTTTTTAATTTTTTTTTTAAAAACTTACAGCAAAGGTATTGCAAAGCCTAGGCGCACTATCTGAATGTAATTGATTTTACTCTCTAATTTTTTTCGATAATATTTGTCTATATTTTATAGACCTATTAATAGTTATAATATAATTTTAAGGACTTGAGAGTAATTTACTCAAAACCAAAATACTTGTAGACCTACATGTAATATTTCCCTTAAAAATTAAACATATCTCCATTAGGGCTCCGATTCCCCCCCACCAATGCAAGTAGAGCTTATTTTAGCGAAATTTTCTTGATCCGACTCCTCCATTTGTTTCCGCCGTAGGGTTTCCTCCTCTTGCTGGAATTCCTCTTCCTGTAGAGATGTCCTCAAAGCAAGGTGACGTCAATCTACCTTCGATTTCGATTTCCTTGAAAGCAGTTGTTCGATTCTAATTACTATAAGGTTTCTCTTATTTCCAGGTGGGAAGGCGAAACCGCTCAAGCAACCCAAGGTCGATAAGAAGGAATACGATGAGGTAATGAGAAAGCATTTGAGTGGATCTTTGTTTGTCTGTTTTTCCCTAGTCTGATGTTTCGAGATTCCATTGTGTTGTCTGCGTGCTCTTTGAATGGATCCCTCGAAGTAAGAAATTAAGCATATTTTTTTGAATTGGAGATGGGGATATAGCCAAGATGGTAAAAATTCTTTGCTGCAAATTGAAAGATAAAGAGCATGAGCTGGCGTAATCTCTAATGAAAGGATTTGGAAAGGATTCGCTTTTTGGGAGTACAATGTTGTTTCTATTACTTTGAATCATTTACTTTTGGGAATATCATGCTAGTTTCTATGGATTATGCTCGTTGTAGGAAGCAAACCAATTTTTTTAGAGATGTACCACTTTATTGTGGAGTGGTACTTTTTGAAGACCACGTTGTGTATGATTTTGTGTATTTTGCGTTTGTTGCCAGTTTCAGAAATGTTTGTTATTACAGTTTATGACTTTTTAAATAGAGCTGTCATATAATGAAGTAGTTTGAATACATATAAAAAAGCAACTACATGGATATTAATATTATCTGAATATGTTTTTGATCCTATTGACATTTTTTTAGAAATAAGATATCAACTAAGATATTTCACCTTTGCAATTTCTACTGTTTTGTGATAAGCTTTTTCATCAAGAACAAGTGTAGTAGATTTGAAATATCAAAATATAGAAATTTTATCTCTTTAGGTTTTTTTCAAAGCTTGCAAATACAACAATAAATGCAAAATGAGGACTTAAAAATGCAAAAAGTCATGGTAAATTGTTATATTATATATAATAAAAAATAAAACAACATGAAAGCGGTTCAGTGAAATAACCAAAAGAAAAAGGGGAGCACACAATAGATACGAGTAAAACACCTAGGTTGCCTAGGCTTCTTAATTCTTAAAGGCTTTTTAGGGGAAAAGATGGACAACAGGGGATATTGCAGATAAGAAAGAGAAGAATGAAGATACCATAATAGAGGCGAGGGGAGCAGTGAGTTGTGAGGCTTCAGTTAACAGGTTCTTTCAATGCCATCTGATCCTCTTCAGAAGGCTATTGTTACCTCGAGCATCCAGCCATTTGATTCTCATTCGAGGGTTGTTTCTTGCTCTAGTAGATTAAAAATCCCATATGTTATGCCACTTCTCAATGAGCTCAAGGTACACTACCCTAGCCACCTCCCAGCTTGCCCAGTCAGTTTATATTTGCACAATTGTAATCTCATGCATTAGCCTGGCTCTCAACCTCTTGATTTTCATTAGAGGGTAGTTTCTTCCTCTAGCTTCAAGCATCGACTTGGCATTCAACTCATGAAGATCAAAGAGTAGTTTTTACTTTGAGCATCTATGCTTAGGGGTGACAATTTATACTCATACCCATTTAACCCGCCTCAACCCGCCCCTAATGGGACCTCTATGGATACTAAAATTGTACCTGTGACTAGCGACCCGCAACTTGCCTTGCCTTGTTATGAAACGGGGTGAGGTTAGGTATAACTCAATCAAACTTGCCCGTGACCTGTCGTGCCCGTGACCCGAATAAAACCAAAGTCGTGCCCGTGACCCGAATAAAACCAAAGTCGTGCCCGTGACCTGTCCTATTAGAGACTTAAACCTAGGTTTTGCCCATCAACAACTGAAACCCAACCTTCTGATCGAATCTATGGCGCCCTACACCCGAAAATTCCCAACTGCCCATCCCTCCCTTTGTCACACCACCTTGTAGCAAGCTTCTTGGCCTCCCCGCGTCCCAGACTTCCGTCGATGGCCCGACCTTGTTTCTCCGCACTTCAAGCTTCTTCGGCCTCCTTGACTGCTCGACCCTGCTTCTTCGTGCCACTAGCTTCTCGGTGTCCCATGCTTCTGCCAACGGATCTGAGCTTCACTGCGCGATCGCGCCTCGCTTTTGTCGACGTCACGAGGCCAATGGTGTGGGGAAGCTCCACGCCTCTAGGTCATTGCTGTAAGGCCTCCCGCATGAGATTATTTGCAATGGGGCGCTGCGAAGCGAGATGAGAAAGCAAAAATTGTACTGGTTGGAGTGCGAAGCGGGTCAAGTATGAGTATCATGAAATAGTAATCAGGGCAGGGCGGGGCGGTTATGGGGAATAAGTTATGTATAGCAGGACAAGTTTAGGTATTAGTTAATCTGCCCCAATCCCACCCCATTACTATCCCTATCTGTGCTCGATGCACACTGCCCTAGCCACTATCCAACTCATCCAGTTGCTTTAGTTTTGGGAGAAGAAGTGCAGAAGAAAGAAAATTTAGTTGCAATATAGAATAAGAGATTTGAACACTGGTGGTAGGCCTATCAACGAGTCAAATTTGGATTGGGTTGACCTCGACTCGAATCCAAATTCATGAACCTCAGATTGGGTTATAGTCGACCCGGATTCTTTCGGGTTAGAAACCGGATCCGGTCGAAACTCGGATTTTTGGATTTGATCCATTTATAACATCAATTATTTAAAAAAAATCATTTACCCTTACCCAGTTAAGATCCTATGTTTGGATTATGGCTGCATGTATAATAAATTCAATAGTAAAGACAATATGTTTATAAAAATCCTTGCAAGCTCTTTAATGACAATTCCATTTTCTCAAAAGAAAAATATAATACCTTCAACAAACTTCCAAAAAAATCCAAAATGCTTATAGTTTCAAGAGCTCTACAACTCTGTTTTTGAGCGTGAAAGTCAATCAATGATAAAATGAGGAAGTTTGCATGATACACTTGGTAAACATTACATGATAAACAAGATTCATGATTTCTAAACTACTAAATTAACCGAGCTATCTTTTTTCAAGCTAACAAAGATGTTCATATTCATAGCAATCCAAAATACATCAAGTACTAATAGTTTTAAAGATGATACTAGAATAAACTAGAGTACCAAAAAACTATTAAAGCATTATGCTTACAAAAGGCCTTATATTAATAGCAATTTCAAATAGTCTTTCTTTTGCTGAATTTCAAATAATCTTAAGCATCTTTAATCTCTTCACTTTTTGGTCCTCCATGCCTTCCTTGAAAGTCTTTTCCTTCCTTGAAATTTGATCCTTTACACCTTCAACTTTGCTACTTGGTACAGAATTTAAAAAAAAAGAAAACTACTATAACATAAATTTAGAATCTCTAACTTTAAAAATTAATTGCAAAATATACTTTTATCTATTGATTCAATCCAGTCATTTATGCAAATCATAGATTCTACAATGGAAGGATCTAATAATGATCGTTCTTCATCTATGACTCTTCCCCCAACACTAAAAGCTGCTTTAGATGCAATGATAGTAGCAGGTACAGCTAATATATCTTTCATCATCTTACGAAGAATTAGGAACTTTAGACTATGTATCTTCCACCAATCTATGATATGAAATTGGATAAATAATGATTTCTTTAAGATATGAATCTAACTCAGATGTCTTATTATATCAACCACTAGCACCATGTGATTGATTATACCAGGAATGAAAGCTTTCCAACTCACTTTCATTAGAAATTAGCATTTATTTTGTATCTAATAAAAATAAGCAAAAGTATGGCTTTTAATTACGAATTGACACCCTTGGGACTATTTATGATGTGATTCGTTAGAAAAATAAGAGATGAACTGGTACCTATAATATGGTATAAACATGGGAGCATGGACACTTTTGTCAATGTATTGTGTCATGTTCTTATTTCGTCTCCATGCTTTTTAAATGCTTTTATAATATTGAACAAAAATTATAGTAAAATTACATAATCATATAGAAATTTGTTATATTTTTTTGGCATGTTTTGCTATCTCCATGTTCTGTAATTTGAAAGTTATGTCGACATGTTATATATATATCATAGTCTTGTATTTTTATATTGTGTCCATGCTTCCTAGCCTATATAATTTTAGCTATTAAACAAAATTATTTATGAACAAGCTTTCTCTTTTGTTCTTTTGTTTGGTTAATCAAAACTGTAATTCAGTTGTGTGTTTATAAATTACATTCAGGTTCCCAAGTTTAGGGTATAATATCACCAAGTTCACGATTTTAAAATTTTAATATTTGGGTCTTTAAGTCAGATATATGTACTAATCAGGTCCATTTTTTTATTTTTTTTAGTATTAAAATTTTATCATATCCCAAAATACCCTTCTCCACTCTCTCTCTCTTTCTCTCTCTCTCTCTCTCTGTATATATATAAATATATATATCACGCCCCACAAGAGGCCAGTGCACGCGGCTCATGGGCCTATTTTATCACAAGATGTTTTATTTAATGAACCTGATTGATAGATATATCTGACTCAGTTACCTAGATATTAAATTTTTAAAATCATAGACTTAGTGATATTATACTCTAAATTCAGGGATGTAGGGACCTGGATGTTAATTTTTAAAATAGTAGACTTGCATGATATTATATGCTCTAAATTCAGGAACTTGAATGTAATTTGCTGTTGTATAAATGCATCATCTTGTGATGATAATAGCCATAACCTCAGCTTTTAAACAAAATTATTTATGAACCAGCTTTCTCTATTGTCCTTTTACTTGGTTAATCAAAACGATAATTCGCTTGTGTGTATATAAATACAATATCTTGTGATAATAATTAGACTGTGTATGTAGTAACCCATTGACAAATATATAGGCATGGATTTTCATAGTGATAATTCACAGATATTGGGCATTATTGCGTATAGTGGGATCTGGAAATAATTTGGACTCTAGGGGTGTGTTTGTTTATAAGGTTAAATTTAAGAAGGTTAAAATTAAATTTGAATAGAGATATTTTTTTATTGAAAGTTGTGAATGATGTGAAATAAAGTTAATTATTATGTTGGGATATGTGAGGGATGTGATATAAAGTTAGTTATTATATTGGGATATGTGAGGGATGTGATATAAGTTAGTTATTATTTTAGTAATATGTGTAGGATGTGAAATAAATTTAAGTTTTAATATTAAATTTTATGTGTGATGTGATATGCCTGGTTAAAATTAAACCAGGTTAATTTTAAACTCCTAGACAAACGGGGCCTAGAAGGTACGTTGTTGTCCTGTGAAACCTAATTCCTAACTTTGACACCATGATTATGACCTAATATAAAAATATTAGTGTGGTACTAGGATTTCAGTTCATTAACATTCATTCATACCTTTTTAAGTTCAAGAGTATTTTGTTCTACACTCCAATATAGATGGTTGTGTCTTGAAATATAAAAACTCAAATTCATCGTGTAAATGCTACTGCTGTTGCTGCCTGTCTCTCTCTCTTATAATACTCTTGACAAGTTCTGTTCTGGCTTAAACATGTTGAAAATCACAGAACTTTATCTGATTTTTTTTATTTTTTTATTTTTTGGGTTAAAATTTTCATATAAATAATTAATTTCAAACTATTTCATACCTTTGTAGGCGGACGTTGCTCATATTCAGAAGAAGAAGGATGAGGATAAGGTGTGCTTCTCCATGAATCCTTTGTGATATAAACGGGGAAGGCTTTCTGATTTTTTTAGATTCTAAATCTTGATGTTTTACCTTTTTAACTTAAATTTGCAACAGGCACTGAAAGAGCTGAGGGCCAAGGCATCCCAGAAGGGTACTTTTGGAGGGACTGGTCTGAAAAAAAGTGGCAAGAAATAAGATCTGCTTTCTACCTCATGGTAATACTTAGATGCTAAGCTACCTTCTTCAGCTTGTTTTATTAGAGGAATATCCGAGATGCACTGGGCTTTAATTATAATTGGTTTCCTATATTATACATTACTTTTGTTCTGACTCTTGGCTATCAATGGAATATGATATAATATTTCTGTAATCATCATTATTTTCAAATCCAGTTAAAGTATTAAGAATTGTATCTTTTCACTATTTTATTTGTAGATCATTTTTCAATGTTTTATCTATCTGCTGCTTTTTTTTTGTTAACAATTTTAGATCCTTTGACATTCTTGTTGTTTGCCGGGTTTTATTATTTATTTTTAAGCATAACTGGTCTCAAACCTTGAAAAAGTAGGATGGCTGCGGTTGACAACCAAGAGTAAAACTTTACTTAATACAACTGACCCCAACTGATTGTTTTTGTTTTAGTTTTTGTTCTTGCAAATGTCCTTATAATGATATCGAAGTTATTGTTGATTTTTTTTAAATCTGTTTCGCTTGTTCTTTTTTCTCCTAGATCTTATGAGTTTATTATATTCTTTTATGACTTGTCATATTTAATGAAAATCATAACATCTATGCCTGTTAGTGTTGGTAGGTTCTATTACTTAAAAGAGCCCTTCTTCGTTGCTCAAAAAATTGATCAATATAGAGTTTCAATTTACTGGATTATTCGTTAGATTAAACATAAACGTCTATATTATTATTTTTAATTTTTCCTTACCTTTTTTCTCTTCTCCCTACATGCCTTTTCTTCTTGACTTAGCCTCCCCCTCTCTCTTCCAGAATTGTGGCCCAGTCCTTTTAGATTTAAGTAAAAATTAGTTCCCTATTGAAGACATTATAAAAATCAATATTAGAGGGGCATTACCCTCTTCCATATGTAGTTACATTTGCTAGAAAAATCCGCCGCACTGATTACATTGTTGAGTATTTAGGCCCTGTTTGGCGCGAGGACCAAATCAGGACCAAAATGATACTAATTCAAAAAATAACAATAATAATAATAAATAAATTTTTTTAATTCTACACAAATTTTAATATAAAAAAAATATTATTTTACTTCACATATTCAATAATTTTCAATAAAAAAAATAATTTTATTTTACATCTTAGATCAAAATACTCGATTTGAATATTTTGGTCTAGAATGTGAAATAAAGTATGTATTTTTTTTGAAAATTATTGAGTATGTGAAGTAAAATAATATTTTTTTATATTAAAATTTGTGTAAAATGATTAAAAAAATTTATTTATTATTATTATTATTATTGTTTTTTAAATTAGTATCATTTTGATCCTAATTTGGTTCTCGCGCCAAACAGTAAAGATAGTGTGTTTTTGGAATGAAGCTGCTCCAACATTTTAAATCACTTTCTGGTGTGAAGCTTTGTGAAGCCTTGGCTGTTCTCTGTGGTAAGGATCAGGTGGTCCATTTTGTTGTGGGGTGCCTTGTAGTATCCTTTCTCCGCTTTTATGCATTGAGCCTATCATGTTGCGCACTGTTGTAGGCTTGTTGCATCTGCTTGGTGGATCAATTGGTGAGTTTTCATAGAATTTCCTTCAAGTCAAATGTAACACTCCGTAATCTAAATGTAGAGTTATTATCCGCTTTGATTTTTAGGAGCTGCGTGACTTGGGCACTTCTCAGGAGGTCACTCATTCTAGTACTATTCCAATTCAAGCACATTTAGCTATAGAATTTTTTATTATTAGCTTCACAGTTTTACCTTAAAAATCGCTTTTATCATCTCAGGATCTCCCTTATTTTCGACGTAAAATGATTTTTTTTTGTTCTCCTCTCATCACTATTTATTGGCCTAGAAGGCCGCCATGAGCTGCACTTTGTTTTAGTAATTCTTTTCTTTTAAGATATTACTCAGTAATCACTCCCCGCCCTTTTCAACCGCGGGCACCGTAGGCTCACCAGCTGGTTCATTCTCGAACCACATCGCACTACAGGAGGTCGGCTCTGATACTATATTGTAACATTATGTGACCTAAATATAGAGGTATTGTCCATTTTGGTTTTTGAGAACTGCATAACTTGAGCACTTCGCAGGAGATTATCCATCCAGTACTACTCTAACGCAAGCATACTTAACTATGAAGTTTCTTATCATTGGCTTTACGGTTTTGTTTCAAAAGGCGTCTCTACCATTTGGTATCACGTTATCTACTTATACAACTTAGGATCTTCCCCCTATTCGATGTAAAACGATTCATTTCTGTGCTCCTTTCACCATTATTTATCGGCCTAGAAGGCCGCTAGGAGTCGCACTTTACTTCAGTGATTCATTTCTCTTAAGATATTACCCGGCGATCACTCCCTGCCCTTTTCGCCCACGGGCGTCACCAAATCTCGCTTATGCCATTGTGGTTCCAATGGCCTTCAATCCTGAGGATTTGTCCAGCATGATTCCTAATAATGCTCTTTGCACTAGCTGTGACGTTTACTTTGTACTCATCCATTAAGATTTACGTTGAGCTTTTTTACATTGAGCTAACCCGAATGTAGGGGGAGCCGATGCATATGTAGATGAGATAGATGGCCTCATGGCCCTAATTGGGTTCTAAGGGAGACTTACAGCTTAAATACTTAAAAAGTCATAACGAAAACTGTGTAAATGAGTTTCTTAAGCTAAGAGAAGCAAAGGGAAAATTTTGAAACATAGGGACTTGCATGAAATTTCTAGCTTAATTTGCTAGAGGTAATCTAAGTAGTTTAAATCCTTGAAAAAGATGTCTTTTGAGATGATTAAAAGAATATGGACTATGTGGAAGGAAGAATTATGAACATTTATAATTTAACATCTCTAAAAATCTACTCTATAACCTCAAACAGGATCTTAGTGCAACAAATAGAAAGAGGCATGAATGGATTACATCTAAACCTATGTCTAGAAGTCAAGGTTGAGCCTATTAACTGAATCAAAACAAAGATTATATAATTATTTATGGAGCCACAATATATTGAATATGGGTACTATTTCACAAATATAGAATTATTTTATTTATTTAATATTTAAATCTTCACATTTACACATATAACTATTGAAATCATATAAAAATTTAAAATACTCTATATTACTTATTTTTTTTTTGTATAATTGATATTTTACATGTAATATTATAGATGTTACAATATTTAAAATTTTTATAAAATATCATCGTCAAATAAAAATATAAAAATTTTGGTGGTAAATAATTTGGATAAAAAAAAACTGGCTGCAGAAAAATAAATTCATTTATTTGGGCTTGCGTAAGGGCTAATAATCTATTGAACTATTTTGTTTTGTAAACATGAGCATTCTCAATATACAAATATCTCATCTATCCTAATCATCATCCAACAAAGAGAAAATAATCCTAAAAAAAATTGAACCCTCATACCGGCATGAAATATCAACAGCTCATTCTTTATACTTCACAAACTTTGCAACAGTTCGTAGCCCAGCCTCCATGTAGCATTCGGCGATTCGATCCACAACGGCATCCCAATCTCCATCGATAGAGGCTAAATCTAACAAAAATGCAGCCTCATCCAGTGCGACCTACAAGGGTGCAAACGCCCAACTTTATCAATCTTTCTTCACTGAACATGTCTTTTCTACGAGAAGTTATTGGGTTCGGACGGCGCACTGTCTGGAACCCAATCAGAGGACGCCACGTGTGCCATACAGCTGGGTCCGAGCACACGTGACGCTCTCTGATTGAGCGTCCGAACGGTGCGCTGTGCGCACCCAATAATTTTTCCTTTTCTACACATTGACAAAGTTAAATAAAGAATGTTTCGTAACATGCGAGGAAAGTTGGATGAGGCTAAACATAACATAAATGCAGAGAGAAAATATTGGGTTCACGAAACGTAATACATCCGATGTTCAAGATGTTAGTATGCAAGACTCAACAGTAAAGTGGAGCGAAAAACAATATTAACTATAGATAGTACTTTATATGGGGGCATTGTTTTATAAGTATTTCTTCTTTTAACATATTTCAATTTGTGCATAATATACTTTAGCTTATATGTAGCACTTTATTACTTGAACATAGAGATGTTCTCATGCCTCTCTATGAAAGATCATGAGTCGAGTGTTTTAAAATTTGTTATGCTCGGTGCAAACTGAAATATTCTACACAAGAATGGAAATATGCTACGTATGAACTGAAACATGCTATATGTAGGGGAATTAATACTATATATAGTAAAAAAAGGTCTATTTTCTATCGATCTTTTTTTTTGTAGTATTACATAGAATTATTTATCAACATCCTGAAATAAAGTTCACAACAACAAACAACAACAACAACCAAGCCTTAATCCCACTAGGTGAGGTCGACTACATGAATCCTTTGTTTTCATTGCGCTCTATCAGTTACCAAATTCTTATCTAAGTTTAAGTAACTAAGATCACTCCTTATAGTTTCTTGTCATGTCTTCTTTGGTCTCCCTCTTCCTCTTTGTACATGAGCAAAATCCAATAACTCAATTTTTCTAACTGGAGCTTCAATTGGCCTACGATTTAGATGTCCAAACCATCGAAGCCGACTTTCTCTAAGTTTATCGAAAATAAAGTTCACAATGCAATGAAAATTGGATGAGGCCAAATCCAACAAAATGAGGCCTCATAGAAAGCGACTATAGCAATGCCAAGCTTACGAAGCTCCCTCATCATCAAACCTTATCCCAACTACTGATTAGCTTATCGATCCGATCGTGATGCCAGATATACAGAATTGACTAACTTCAATCTTACCCAACTCCCTTACGCATGGAAATTCATTACACATTCTTGATGAACATTAATAATGCAAATATAAGGGAAGTTGGATGAAGGTTACCTGTTCTGGCATTTTCCCCTTCTTCAGATCTTCTCTCTTACCCTCTTCAGTAACCTTCTCTCTTATATACTCAATCTGCTCCTCCTCCCACTGAGCAAGCGCTGCAACTTCCTGATGGGTGAAAACATAGGATTGGGAATCAATTTATCTGTTTGCTTAAAAAAAAAAAAAAAAGATAGTTTCAAAACTTTAGTGGCTTTTTTTTCGAAATTTGTATAAGATATATTAAAAAATATGTCGAATGTGAAATAAAATAATTGTTTAAAATAACTATTTGTCACACAAGATTAAAGTTCCAATACATGATATTTGCGGCCCAGCGTCCACCACGGCGATTTTAATGCAATCCGAGCAGCATCTTTGGCTTCAAGCTTGCGCCCTATCCTAGAAGAATTTGTAGGGTGAAAGTTAGGTCATAAAGACAGATATCTCAAAGCAAGTTTAACAACTGGAGGAATTAAGCATTACTGCAAACAAAAAAGAAATCACATATGAAACATTCAAATGGTATCAAATGAAATATATTGCCCAAAAATTATATTAGACACCATAAAATAGCATCTAAGTTAACTTTTGTTATCTATGCTAAGAAATTTCATTATGTTTAATTATCAAGTTACTTAAGGATATCTCTACTACTACACATTTTAACTACAAAGACCAGTGCTTATTCTTATCATCTTTAGATGAAATAACACCAAGATGTTATTTTAACAGAATTTAAAGTTTTTGTATTACATTTGATAGCAAGATTTGTATATATATAATAAGTGAAAACATTTTGTGCGTTATGTATATAAGCTCATATCTCTTTGTATTAGTTATATAAGGCTTGACTAGACACGTTCAAGAAAATGTGCCTTGGTGTATATTTTTTACAAATGATATTCTCTTTGTTGATATGATCAAAAGTGGTGTTAAGATGAAACTCAAATTATGGAGGAATACCATAAGGTCTAAAATTTTTTGTCTTAGCAAATCAAAAATTGAATATACGAAGTACAAATTTAGTCAAGATAAAATGTTGAGATGATAATTAGTAATCAAGTTATCAGAAAAAATGAACGATTTAGATATTTTGAATTAATCATATAAAATGATGGTGAAATAAATTATGATATTATTAGTAAAGTCTAAGCAAAATGAATAAAATGAAGGCATACATCTGATGTATGTTGTAAATTTTCACTCAAATTTAAAAATAAATTTTATAAAATAGTAGTAAAATGACCGATATTATATAGTATTGAATACTGATCTACAAAACAAAAACAAACAAATAAATTAAATGTAGCAGAGATAAGTATGCTAAGGTGAAAAAATGTGTATATACGAAAAGACAATGAGAAATGTATATATTCGCGAGAAGATTGAAGTAGTCTCAATTAAAAATAAGCTTAGAGCGAGTCAACTTAAATGATTTAGGTATATAAATCGTAGGCTAATAGAAACTTCAATAAGAAGAGTTGAGTTATTGGATCTTGTCCATGTAAAAACAGAAAATTATCAGAAAGGATTTTACATACATGAAAATAAATAGGGATTTGTTATTTATAGAATGAAATGAAAATAAAAAATTCATGTAGCCAACCCACCTAGTGAGATAAAGGCTTGGTTGTTGTTATTATATGTGTAGTTATCATCTAGCAATTATATAATATAAATATAAATTTTCACATACTTGAGTAAAATCTCTGCATTGAAAGCAAAAGGTCTTCCAAATCCTGAGAAGTGATTCCTTGTGTAGAACTCCCCAGTAATCAGTGCGGAGACCTTAAGAAAAGAAAAAATCATAAGGAAATTAACGGGAAAAAAATGAAAGCAGAGACGAAAGATGATGAATGTTTTTGTGTGGAACCCAGAGATTTACGTCTCACATGATCTCCTCCCTGCAAATGCCTCAAAATTTTTCGCTCTATAACATCAGGAAACAGGCCCACCTAAGGCAAAACATTAAGTGCATATCTAGTAAGTTTCATCACACTTTTTATAAAAAATTTTAAAGAATATACATGTCACACTAATTACATTCCATACATTGTTTTAAAGAATGAATGTGATGCTTCTTGCCCCAGTCCAAATAGTATGATTTATGAAAATATTCCAATCCAATATATGATTGTATGTAAATTTTTCAACAGAGAAACCAACATTTTCTCTTTCATACTAGCCCAGGTTAGAAACAGCTCAAAAATAGTATTACAACTGTCTAGATAAGAAGTGCTTAGAACAAATATTTCACGCAATTAAATGTGCACAATGTGAAATGATTTTGTCGTTAATATATATGTAGGCAAGTTTAGTGTGACATGGTATAAATATCACTCAATAATATTTTAATAAAGTTTAAAATAAGCTTCAGTTAAGTCTCAAAATTGGGCAATCTAAAATCCAATCTTAATTAAGTTTGGTACCAAACAGAGCATTTTTAATACCTTCTTCAACAGGTAGGTGTCAAGATCAGCAATACCAGATGCTAGAAGATCTCCTTTATCATATAACTCTCTTCCAAGATGAGAAGTAGCGTTCCATAACTTGTTGCTATTTTCATAGAGGCCTTTAGCATCTTCCTCGGCAAGCATTCTATGAATGTAATGGTCTACCTGTAAAATTTGTATAAATGCCTTAAACTGGTTAAATGATACGGATATTCTCTAAATAATTTTCTAGTACGTGCTCCTATAGTTTGAAATCAACTACTTTTACGACTTGAATCAAAGTTGAGTTAAAACTTTGATTTGAGTCAGGCTAACTTACTCAAACTCGACTATATGTAATGTAACTGGGGCTTTGTCAAAACGCTGTGTATGTAGTTAAAAGATTTCACTGATTTAAGACAGTCTAGATCCTTCTTAGAATCAGCCTTTTATCAAAGGAGATCACTAATTAAGGTGAATAGCAGATCTTCTAAAGATTCTCAAAATATAGTAAAACGTCAAATGTGTTTCAGGTTGCAAGTCATACACTCTTTGCTAAAAACCAAACTCCATGCTTCCGAACTTCCACAACTGGCATCTCCATCCTACAGCATAACAAAATGCACAAACAGCGAATAGGAAGGATTTCATACTGGTTAATGGAAAAGGGGACAAATACCCTGGTGGAGATGTTGGCCACCGTAGTAAAGAAGTGAAAGCACCTAATATCATATTAAAAGTAAGCCGTGTCATGCTTTTACCATCAGAAAACCACATTTTACTTCTACTTATATGCAATTACATGTTATGTTCAATAGCAAGTCTGTGTTCTAACCTGAAGAGCTTTCTGACAGGGGAATAATGAGAGGAATAAGCCCGTCCCTGGCTCCAGGAGAGACTAAAGTTTCACCTGAGAAAATTTGGTAGAAAATCATGAACTATGCTGTTTTTTGAATATCCTGTGTTTCTGTTTAGCAAGTAAATAAATAATTTACATAATCAATATCTTAAAATTAAAATTAAACTTTATAGAAAAAATAGTAAGACTAGTGATAATATGTGGTGTTAAATGTTGGCCTACAAAAGAAAAAGCATACAAATAAAATAGGTATTGCAGAATTAAAGATTTCTTTAACTCAAGATGGAGTAGTATCAATTGAGGATAAACTCGTAAAGAGTCGAGTTAGATGGTTTGGACACAAATCGTAAACCGATTGAAGCTCCAGTAAGGAAAGTTGAGGTATTGAATCTTACCCATATAAAAAGAGATAAAGAGATCAAAAAAGACATGACAAGAAACTATAAGAAATGATCTTACACACTTAGAACTTAATGAGGATTTATTGATTAATAGAGGACAATGAAAATAAAGAATTCATATAGCTGACCCCACCTATTGGGATAAAGGCTTACTTGTTGTTGTTGTAATATCTTAAAAACTCAATTTAAGTATTTGACTCAAATCACCTACAAACATTTATGAGTAGAGGAAAAAAAACTTTAAATGAGGAGCAAATCTCAAATGCTGAGTTAAACCTTCCATTACTAATGGCACATTTGGGCTTTGTGGTCAATATGAAGATCAAACATGAAAGACCACAAAACCTTTGCTCAGTATACATTAACAATAGCCAAGCCTAAAAATTTTGGTCTCTTAGGAGTTTAACAACAATAAACATGATTCTATTTAGGGGAAGTTTGATTTAATGTTATTTTGATGTCATGTCATGTAATATTATTTAGAGAAAATAATTATTTGGTTTGATGATATGTGTAAATAATCTTATAAAATATTATAGACTTGTTACTCAAAATATGATGTATAGATAATATAATACAATATTAAGAAAACATTGAACCAAACACTCCCTTAAATCATTTTCAGGCAACACTTCATTAAGCAGCTCATGTTAATAGGAAACAGTATGCTTTTCATGCCCAAAGATTCAATAAGTAACAATATGGAAAGATATGTTTTGAGACATCTAGTGACATGCGGGACATGGTTCAATAAATGTTCTGCAGACTAGTAGAATTAATGGCTAGCTTCAGTACGTAAGGATTAGGGCTCTTACTCACATCCTTCGCAATAAACTATTATATTCCATGGATCTGTAAAGTCGTCTAGTTCTCTCGTCCTATAAAATCTCACTGAGCTTCTAAATAGTTGGTTGTTTTATCCGCTCCATTGATGCATTCATAAAACAACAACAACAACAACAAAGCTTTAATGACAAACTACTTGGGAACAACTAGATGAATTTCTCTTCTTCATGTACTTATGCACGGCAGGAAATAAGATCCTTAGACGCCACAACATATAATGAAATGTCATGCGACATTGTCAACATATCAACTTCAAAAGGTGAGAATTTTCTTTTAGCTTCAATATAAGACGACAAGCAGCGATAAAAATTGATAAACTCTAGTTTAACAACAAGAAAAAAATGGAAAAATTAGTGGTAGGCAGGAAAATTTAATTAAAGCAAAAGGTGACCAAATATTACCTTGTGCTTCAAGCATGTTAAGCAAGCAACTGAGGCGCCCTGGGGGGTTGGTAACAGCAACATCTCTAATGAAAGAAACATGGTCTGCATTTCAATCAAAAGACATATATTACATTCATTCATTTGGTACTTAATTCTATCTGCTTGAAAAGCTCTTATGAAATCTCAGAAACACACACACACACAAAAACACAGAAACACAACTTGCAAACACTCAAGCTCTCAATCAATCCCCAATATGGACAGACACTTTAAAAAGAAAAAAAAACGAGAACTTAAACAGTTTGACTTGATGCAGAAACGTTACAGGCATGATGAATTTCAAACCCATTTTACTCAATTTAGCTATTACAGTTAGATTACGCGCTTTAATGTAGCCAAAGCCAGTTAGTGGGATAAAGGCTTGGTGGTGGTGGTTGTTGTTGTTGTGGTGGTGGTGGTGGTGGTGGCTTAATTTCATCACATTAAGAACCTTGGGCTCGTCAAACACTCTGGATGTTACAGCAAAACCGGGAAAAAAATGCATGATGACTAGAAAAGATTGAACCCAGCTGTATGCATTTCTCCAAATAACAAGCTCGATGTTCAACAGAAGACTTTGATTCTTCACTCAAATGGCACGGATTCACGATGAGAAACTTTAGAATATCATCTAAACTTTTAACATCAAAACACTCAAATAAACTCCTAATACGAAGTTATCGAGGATGGGACGAAAGTACAGTAATTGGATATCAGCTTAGTATGGGGATAAATGAGATACCTAAGGAGGTGGCCGTGGAGACTGAGCTAGTGGAAGGAGAAGAGAGCGAGGAGGAGCATCCGAAACAGGCGTCCCGCGAGCAAAGAGTTGGCAGCGCAGAGGCGAAGGGAGATCTGCAGGCATATCCAACCCTCAATCTCATCGTCTCGCCTCAAGAGAGAGAGAGAGAGAGAGAGTTCACCGTGGCCTCATCTCGCGGGCCGGAGGTTATCGAGTGGGGGTGGTGACGAATCACGGTGGTGGTGACGCCAATTGGGAGCGGCTCGGCCGCTGACGGTCTGCTAAACCCGGTTCGGATTATCCCGACCGGTCGGACTTGATTGGGTTTTTTTTGGAGGCATTTAATACGGACACTAGTGGAGTTGGGGTTAGCCTCAAAAAAATATTTGAAATTTTTAAATTTAAGCTGAGTTTGGTACAATTCAAGTAAAATCTTTTTTTATTTTAAGTTGAGTTTTGAGTTGGCTAAATCTTAAATTTTAATCTTTTTCTCAAATTTAAATATGCATTTTATATGTCATATATGTTAAATATACTTTTTAGATTAAACTTAATGCATTATGTATATATTTATACATTAAGCTTTTAATATTACACTATATAATATTTTTATATACATAAAATATTTTATATATACATCATCAAATTATAAATAACATTAATATTAAAGATTTGGAGTTTTTTAAAGGTTGAATTGATCAATCGAGTACAAATCGTTAAAAAAATAAATGAATCTAATTGATGACTTGTGTTTTTTTTTTTTTTTTTGATAATAATTGATGACTAATGTTAGGTGCCTAGCAAAACAATATACGCATGAGTTTCAAAATTAATCTAATTATTTTACTCACAAAATTCCTCTGTCTATATTTTATTAAGGGTCCGTTTGTTTGACTAAATTAAAATTAATTTAATTTAATTTTAAAGAGACATATATATATATATATATCACATCACATATAAAATTTAATATTAAAAATTAATTATAACCTAATAACTAATTTTGCTTCACATTATTAATAAATTTCAATAAAAAAAGTTTTATTTAATTTTAATGTTGTTAAAATTAAATTTTTCAAACAAACAGGCGTGGTATAAGATGCATTAATTATTATAAAATAAATG